>JBBPJY010000701.1:0-13826 GCA_038088975.1 Xerocomus cyaneibrunnescens
TCGGTCTCCAGTCCAAGGTCCAAGATCACTGAGACTTGACACACCATCGAGATGACGTCTTCCAACAAGTGTGCCTGTCCGACTGCCATGCCCATCGTCCCGTCCTGCGACGCATGCACGATGTGCACGTGAAAATGATCTACCTCGACGCATCGCCTGCCGAGTCAGCGACGGTTCGAGAGAGTGAACGGAGCTCACGTACAATACGACGGTTGGTAGTGGACGTACATCCGCATCGTGCCTCTGGGCAAGCACCACTGCTCCTTGACGACGTCGCACGCCGTCTTCCGTATCTCCTCCAACAGGCTCACATGACCATCTGGTCCGCCTCTGAGATCGCGCAGGGAGCGGATGGTCGGATCGGACACGATAGCAAGGAGATAGAGCGAGGAGATGGGGCCGTTGGGATCCCATTTCATGTCCGGCATGATGAGGAAGCGCGGAGTGCGGCAGAGGACGGCGTCTGCTTCGGCCGTGCCATCCAGGACATCTCGGACCCTGCGATCGGAGGGTCAGATGATAACGACAATCGTCGGGCGTCAACGCACGCACCATTGTGTGCGTGATGCAGGAAACGCGTCGATGTACGGCTTCACGATCGCGCGATACAATTCTGGCGTTTCGCTGACCATGATGCGTTCCTGTTTCGTGTACTACACATCCGCAAATCGGAATAGAACGTCTGACAATGAGCATGGCGGTATACGAATTGGTTAGAGGAGCAAGTATACCTTGCGAATGTGGACCTCCGTCGCCGGAAAGATCACCGTGATCTTGACGTCCGGCATGTCCTCCTTACGTGCCAGCCATCCGTGCGACCACGAGTACTGTACAGTGCATGCAGACGGGGGATGATCGGAAGCGCGAGGATCGACATACGATGTCTGTATGCCCGATAGGTTTCGTGGACATGACCATGCCAGCAGACAAGTGGTCGGTGAACGTGGGCGTGAACGCAGTCCGCTCGAAGCGAAGAATCGCGGGTATGCGGCGTGCAACCGCAGCAGGCCCGGGCGTATTCGCCTGTGTGCCTGCGCTGTTCCCGTCTCTGTCGTTGGGTGGGGCAGGAAACGTCCCGAGCACGATCACAAAGTGAAAGTTGGGATCTAGCAGGAGAGTGCGACGGCGTAAAGATTTATTCGACAATCCAGAGAGTAGACATACTTTCGTCAAGGACGCGTTCAAAGGCGAACGTGTCAAGTTCGTATGGAAATGCAACGCTGTTCGAGCTGGACGAGTCCATCGTGGGGTTGATGCGGAAAGTGCCGCTGGCCTGTTTGGCTTCCCAGTCAATTCCCAGCCAATCTCATACGATGTACACCCAACACTTCTCTCCTCCCTGTCATCGCAAATCACGTATAGCACCATGAATACAGGCAATCCAGCTCAAACTACCGCGTACGCATGCATCCTAACGTACGAGTCCTGTGAGCAATGTGCTAACATGGTTCCATGGTGAAGTCGGTCTCCATCAAAGGTGAGGGCTGCAACGCTGGATGTCCTGCTGCATGCAAAGTAGCTTTTTTTCAGACATTGAACTTCAAACAGAAGTGCGCCGCAAGCCCCCTATTGCGAGGCAGTACTACGTTCAATTTTCCGTTGGCGATGCTTTGAAGTCGACAAATAGCGCCAAGGAGCAAAAGAGTCGCACTTCTTGGGATCGGGTCTTATATTTGTGCGTATGCCACACCCTGTGTTTTGCGACAAGGGACTAAATATAGTTAGCAATGGGGACTATGATGCCATATTTCTTGTAGAGATTTACCAAAAGCACCGCGCCAGGAAGAACGAACTGGTTGGAAAGGTCGCCGATACCCTGGGGGAAGTAATGAGAAAACTGAAGGATGGAGGTACGATTTAGTTCTCTATGTCATGTTGGACTGACACGAGCTCTGCGATCAAAGTGTTTGAAGATACTTGTCGCCAAGATCCTTCCAATGAGTCTGATCTTTCAAGGATTACAATCAAATTTGCAATCGCCATTGAGTTACGTGGAGACATTAACGCAGACGAACATCAAGCCACAGATGCCATCATTAAGACAACTGGTGCTATCGACCCGATTAGCACTCCCTCCGCGGTCAGGCTCCTGAATTCGACGATCAATATTGGGACAGACATAGTAACAAATGTGCCGGCACTCGAGAATACCTGGTCACTTCTGTTAAAGCGGGTGGAACTTTTCGATCAATTGGTGACCGCTCGACTGTACGACGGGCTATTGCTTTGCCAGTATTGACGTGGCGAACCGCAACGTGAAGAATCTATTCACGATGATCGCTCGTGACCTCTCCAATCACGATCCGCAGTACAAGTGCGCACTTTGGGAGATGATCGATCGCTTCGGACCTAGCAACCGCCTCCACCTTATCGGCCCTTTGATGATTGTCATCGACGCACTCGACGAAAGTGGTGACCAAGCCAGTCGCCGAAATCTTTTACGCACCATCTTGAAACAAAGCACGGAGAAATCCCCGCAGACCAACCTTCATTTCCTGATCACCACTCGCTCTGAAACCGATATCCTTTCCGCCCTTCTCCCCAACCTTCAGGTGGTCCATAAAGATATGGGTGAGGTCCCCCAAGATATTGTGAACGAGGATATTGAGAAATTCATTCACCACTCACTTCTTGAACAACATACCGAGCTCGAATGCTACTGGCAGGACGGGAGTGGTGTCGATTACTCATAGATCATTCGCAGAGACTGTTCCAGTGGGCTGCCACCGCATGCAACTTCATTCGGGGAGATGGCGCTGTAGGGCTCGATTTACGCGAGCGATTGGAGCTGCTAGTGAAGCGTATCGATGATGAAGGTGTCCACCCGCTGGATAAGCTTTACCAAATAATACTCGAGCAACAGTTTTCTTTGAACATTGCTCGACAAAATTTCCGAGATGTGATGGCGGTTGTACTGGCCCTCGACGAGCCCTTATCCGTCACTTCTCTCTCCGCTCTATTTGGTGAACACCTAAGTATGCGAAAGGTCATCAAACCTCTTGGATCCTTTCTAGATGGGGTGGTTGACGAAGAGGGGCCCATCCGACCACTTCATACCTCGTTCCGCGACTTTTTACTTCAGGAATCCCGCAGCTCAACTTCCCATGTCGCTATCCAGCCCTCCCATTCTCTCTGTCTTGCACTAGCATTGCTCAGATGCATGCGAAACCATCTCAGATTCAATATCCGTGACCTTAAAGACTCTCGAATCCGCAATAGTGCTGTTCCTGATTTGCAAAGTCGGGTGAAGGTGATGATTCCTCCACACCTGAGATATTTGTGCCTATACTGGATGAAACATCTGGAACATGTGGACTGTCCTCCTGAACTGTTGAATGATGTCTTCTTCAAGAAATACATCCCCTACTGGCTTGAAGCCCTCAGCCTCCTCTCTTTGTCTTCTCCACTGTCATCCATGCTCTCTGCCCTGGAAACCTGTACTATGTTGAGAAAATGGGCTAATGTAAGATAAGCAGTGATATAAGTTGAGAGCACTGAATAAGATGTTGGTAGGACCAAGAGATTGCTACATTGACATCAGAGCTATTTCAATTCCTGCAGGTGTTTGGACCTGTCCTTGGGAAATGCACCCCCCACCTTTATTTATCAGCCATGCCCCAAATTCCAACCAGCTCACCACTTTGTAAACTGTGGTTTGAGCATCTGCAAAAGCATGTCTCAGCTATCTCAGGACATCCAACCAGCTGGCCAGCAGAGGTTCATACCTTGCATGGGCACACAAGAATTGTCAAATCTGTTGCCTATCCACCTGATGGGATCCATATTGTCTCTGGCTCTTTGGACAGGACCATTAGGGTTTGGAATGTGGCCACCAGTCAGTGTGTGGCAGGTCCACTCCAGGGGCACACATCTTTTGTCAACTCTGTTACCTATTCACCTGATGGGATCCATATTATCTCTGGCTTGAATAACAACACCATTAAGGTTTGGAATGGATCCACTAGTCAGTGTGTGGCAGGCCCATTTTATGGGCACACATCTTCTATCAACTCTTTTACCTATTCACCTGATGGAACCCATATTATCACTCCATGCTATTATTTCATCAAAGTATGGAAGGCTCAAGATCTAGTTTCCTTTGACAGTTTATATGAGAAAAATAGCTGGATTCAATCTTCTGATGGCAATTACTTCAACTGGATGGCTCCTTGGAACAGAAATGCCTTTTCTAATAATGTCTTTTGATAAAAGTTATCAAGCTGATATTGATTATTCTTTGTGTGGAGAGTCTTGGACCTCTTGTTGGAACTGACTATTCACTATATTTTGATAGTTATTGTACTCTTTACTACACTTTCCAAATGCTCATTCAATTATCCTGTATATAATTTTGCAAGCAAAAATGTTTTGTATAAATAAGTTTTCATAGCAACCAAACAAAACATAGAAAACTAATGTCTGTAATAATAAATCATGTCCATTTCCCCTTGAAGACATTAGTTCATGATTGAAGCTTACTGCTATAATATACTTGCTATTGACACACCTTATTGTTTTATCAAGTATACCCACCAATAGTCAAACTCAAGATCAGACAAGATTCATCTTTGACAAGAATACATTTACTGCCCTATTTATAATTATATGTATTGCCCATATTTTTTGGATATAGTCATGAATAGGTGTATAAAAATAACAATTTTGCTAGAGCATAAAGGAAATTTTTTTGAAACAAGTGGTTAGCAGATTCAAGCTTACATAATGCATCAAGATACATTAAAAAAAACAAGAAAGGATACTTTCAATTAGGTTGACAAGAAGATTACCAAGTCAAAGACTCACTTAGTATAAAAGAAGTTGGTAAAGAGATGTACATAAAAATTTGTAGGACTAAATGAACAGGATAGAGCAAAATATTGTACTTGTTATTGTACTAAGAGCAATGCCTTGGTTTATATACTATGAGATATGTTTGTATCTGTGGTGGTTCTCCTACTAAGTATAGTAAAAAAATAAATGACATGGAAGGTCATAGAATGGTTCATAAAAAAGATAAGCCATTAATAGCAAACAAAACTCCTATTTATAATGTCATGATCTTGTAATGTGAATTGTGTAATCAGGTACATTTAAGATAAGATCATGTGCAGATCACATAATAAGTCTAGAATTATGGCTAGTTAATAAACATGCAGAATGCAAATACCATGACTCTCAACAGCTCTCTTTTTTATTTTGCATGCTCTAGCATATCTCTTTAATATTTGTACTTAGGTGAAGTATTGAAATAGGTAGATTACATGCTTACACAACAATTAGAGATTTCTTAGCTATTGTCACCTATTATTGTCTCAGCTTAGTGATTTTTTGTATGTATTAACACCTTTTTTAAACTCATTAGTGTTTGGAATCATTGTTAGCACATTAAAAGGAAGTGATTGGTGTGTCTTTCATTTTATTCTGTCTTTCAAAACATCAGTGTAGCAATTTCAGAGAACTTTGCTTGTGTAGATTGATGCTGAATAAACACAATCTGTACTAAAGCTGTGCCTGTGGTTGCAGGAAAGTTCACCCTTTGTGGATTAGCAAAATTGTTGTGTTTACCTGTCCATAGCTATACATCAACTAACATTTTTATTATAATATATTAAATATTGTAGTATGGACGTTTCATGAGTGCTTACATAAGCCAAAAAATTGCGCTGCAAAGTAATGCATTCACATTGGAACGAGTTCTTACATTACCCCTTACTTCTGATTTAAAACAAAATTAATGCATCAAAACTACATGGTCGGCCCTTGCAATAGCTATGTTTGGTAGGTTTTAACCCTAACCCTACGCCGATATCGTGTAGAATCTGTCGTTTTGCGGAGTCGGAGTTTGAAATGGTTGATAGGTCACCCTGCGCATGGGGACGGCTCCCTCGCCTTCTATCAGAATTTCTATTTGACAGCTTTCAGCCATGTCCCACGCCCTTTCCTCTCCCTCTCCGAGTTGGCACAGTGCTGGAAGTGACCTCAGCAAGTTATTCGATTCCCTCTTATATTACAAATACAACTCGAATGATTACATTTCTCTCAAGACAGTACTTTGTGAGACTGTGATATGTCCTAGCGCAACCTTCGGCCTTAGCCAAGAGTCAACATATTAGCTTCTTCCTCTTAGTATGTGCCTCACTATCCATCAAATTCTCGCGAGTACATAGATCAACAGTGATTTACATATGGTTTTACTATCTCCCAGGCACGTTGAAAGGACCGGGAACGACTGTTTCTCAGCTCCGACACAGGAACACGACACCAACAACACTCCAGGACAAGCGCAAGTGCATATCAACACTACAACACAAATAGGCTATTTGACAGAGAACATAAGACGTGGAGAATCAGTGTAGGTGATATGTACTGTAGGTGTGCGAATAGACGAATGAGTAGAGTACAAATCAAAAGGTCCGATAAATTTCCGTGAAATAAATCAAAATAAAATTACCAGCAAACGTTTTGAACAGTACCAATGATCACTTCGTCTTCGCCGACTCCTCTACCTGAGGTCTCGTTTCATCACCCAGGATGTTGGGCATCCTGCCCTCTTTCATCGCCTTCATTCGTTCTCGTATCACGGTTGCCATTCTGTAGGTCTTGTACAGACCCTGGGTGTGGTTCGGCTTCCAGCCATCGGGTAGACGCTCCTGTTCTACCCATAGACGAAGTACGTCCATGTCGAGGCCTTCCGTCGCTGCGTTTTCTCCACCCAATATACCAATAGCAATTGCCATCTCCCCGCGTGCGATCTCTGCATGGACGCCATCCAACGGCCGGCACTCTTCTTCTCGCTTCACCCGGATATTGGCGACGTCTTCGAGTGTCATACGACCGGGTTGATAGCGTCCGCCTCCCTCGAGCGAGACCTTCAAGAGGGAGTCGTCCACAGCGGTAGGTGCGTATTCGTCGTCATTGTGCGCATCGACGTGGAAGAGGGATGCATCGTGTTCAATGAGGTTGTGTCGTGCGAGATCGGCAAGGGACATATCACGGAATTGTGCGAGGAGGAACACGCCACCAAAGGCAAGGATATAGGCAAGTACGGTGGACAATTGGTACCCCTCCTTGAGCGCTTTAATGATATCAAAAACGCCAATCTTTTTGCCGTCTCGTCGTCTAGCGAGGCCAACGAAGTCAGGGATGTGGAGACGCAATAATGTATTGATCAAGACTTACAGGTATCCGTGGTTGGCCAAGGTGTTTAGTGCTGGACAAGGTGATCTGAGGTCACCAGGTTGTGGGGCGCAGTAAGCATGGGTGTTGCCAGTCACTGGACATACACCCTCAGAGTGAGGATGGGGTTCGCGATCACAAACTGGAGAAGCCAGTACAGGAGAGATTGGGCAAGACATGACGCTCTGGTCTGAGAGTAGATGGAAGAAAGGGATAGATGCTTGATATTGGGCTAGGTTGGGATTGAGTCAGTGCCTTTATATAGCGGGGAGGACTCCCACTTCCGAGTACATGTCCCCATCAGGACAGCCCCCTTGAAGGAATTAATGACGAGCTCGCCAAATCAAGATGGCAGGCACATAGACAGATTCATCAGAATGGCGGACCGCAAATACGTACAAGAGAGAAAACATGATAAGATGTAGATTTCGTCGATATGGAGACGCCTCCAAGCTGTGGCCCAGATGCATAGTCACTTTACCAGAGAAAAGTCAGCTGGCTTGGACCGTAGGTGAGCGAGACACAGGAAGCGAACAGCAAACCGTGTTGAGATCACGATGACCCCGGAAGAGGGCTCACAGCACGCTCTCGAGCGCCAGAGAGGCTGTGACCCTAAGTTGCAGGGAAAATGAACTAAAGTTCATACACACTACCAATGTTGACGTGATATCTCACACAGCCTTGGAACGATTTGTCCATTTCGGGCTAAAGAGCTCACATGGAGCGGCATCCTCGTATCTCCAACGGCGCCGACCTCGTCCCAGGTGTTCTTTCACAAAGGTCCAAACGGCCCTACGCCCATCTCATACGTGACTCAGCGATTACTATGACACAGCGAAGTTCTTCGACTCACCGTGTCTGGCCGACATGGCTGGGCTAATTGTCACGGACAAGACGTACGCCATGCGGTTGCGTCGATACAAAGCCACATAGCCATATCTTCCTTGATACGACGCCGTGCAGACCATTTGCAATCACGTCGTGATTGCAGATCTTGAGCAAAGCGAGCTGACACTGAGCGCTGATCTTCACTCGCGTGGTCAGGTCGCCAAACGTGAGACGAGGACCCTTGCGCAGACGCCCTTGTTCCTACATTCTCATCATCGTGATCGACCGAATTCACAAATTGACCGGATATACAAATGCCAGATGCTGAACTAGCATGGAGCGGTTCGGGGTTAATCACACGCCGACCGCTACGATAACGGCAGAGTCGCTTAGATGGTTTTACCCTGCACCGTGAATATCTTGGCAAGATCGAGCATGCGGGCTCTGTAATACACTGGTAGCTCCTTGATCAGACGAGTGGAACCCTGCCGGCCACGTTCTGCCATCCTGCCAATGGCGGCGGCACATCTTTACCGATACGTTCACAAGCTAGTCTCTCATGGCACCCTTTGTGTTGTGTCGCTATTATCGTGTGTCGTGTGGAACTTGACGGTGCAACATGTCCCAATATCGTAACTGATGGACTCCTCCAGGGTCAACGCGTGCGGGCCTGTTCCTCATTACGATTGCTCTTCGCATCTGCTATGATCCTAGTCGTTCTCAGAATACTTACTGGACATGTGATATGGCTTTGCGTGGAAGTGGCGTACCTTTGCCCTGTCGAGAATTGGGTAGTTATCAATGAAGTTCCAGCCCTGGTGCCTTTTCTTGAGGGAATGGGATCATTCTACTCAAACTTATTAGCAGGGTCTGTAAGGCATGAGATCTCCATTCCTTGACGTTGTGGCAGGTTGGCGTTTCAAGGACTTGTAGCTGTGTAACGGCCATACGGTACCGACGGGTACAGCGGTGTCACCGAGTAAGTGTCTAACTACTTTAGTAATGCTTGCGTCACACTGTGATTAGTCGTTTATACAATAATTCTCCGTATATGTCTACTTGGTAATCCGTGTGACGTCGAGATCGTCTAGCTCATACTATATTTTCTAGACTCCAGCTTGAGTGTTCTATATTTTCCACCGCGCACTACACATGGATTGCTGTGAACATCTACACGCTGGTCCGCACAGCATATGGCCGGCGTTCAGTCGAGTATCATATGCAACAGGTTAGGATGTATACAGGTTAGTACTTCCTTGTTGTCTCTAGCCGGCATCACATCCGGCATTTATGGCTCGTTCCAGCCGCTTGCGTAGAGCGAGTATCCACAAGGGTATGATGCTCCCCCGACCGCCGAGGTTGTACTGCCCGTGTGATAAGTTGATGTGACAGAGAAGGCTTTTGTCGGAACGGTCTGTCTCGACCAACCGTGCAAACACGTTTCTTGTGGTTACGTCGGTTCGGACGTTTCAGGTGTACCATGGCTTTACTTTGTAAGGCCTAGACCGGCGTCCAGCTGGATGCCCTTCTGTGACTCGAGGCTAGTGAGTGGCCATGCGTGTAATGAACGGCGAGTCACGATAAGCCCGATGGCAGGACTGAGTCCTGCCGGCTTTCCGTTAGCCCGAAATCGGCTAGCTCGATGCACTTCATGCATGCCCGACGTTCTTCTTGTATTCCTTAGACACTTCCATTGCGTCTCTGTCATGCGTCATTCCGATTATCGGCAAATTTCAAGGGCCGGTGTTCCACCTAGTTGCCCATCAGGATCAACCTCGGTGTCGGTGATGCTACTGTCGCTATATACTAAGAGGTATGTGTCATCCTTTCAGAGTTCGAGACGCACGTATGACCGAGGCACATCCTGTGGAGCCCGCAACGGCGCGGCCAACGTCGCCCATGTAAAAGTCAAGATCCGAAGTTGCGCGCGGCGTGATGGCGATAGAATGGGATGGTCCGCAGGAGGCAGTGTGATGCTTTGCACCATAACACTCGCACCGCGCAGTAACGCCACTGGCGGTAACATTGCGGCCACGTCCACTGGCATGGTCCACAGGGATGCTATGTATAGAAGACTCGGAAATTGTGCTTCCTCTTACTGTGGGAGGAGTGCGAGGGGGAGCATGAGAGTGCAAGGAACGACTTACTTCCTTTAAAGGCCTACAAAGGTCGGCTGAGAGAGGATGAGGAAGGGAGCGCTGGCAAGTGGTGGACATGATGGAGCACTGGGAACGAGCTGGACAAACACTGTCATAAGGAATGCCACTTCATTCCACTTTGTAAGTACTATACGGCCCGTCTCCAGGTAATTTCAGAGGCATAATTCAGAAGTGAAACTCTATGTGGGTGTCCCAATGTGAGACAAAGCAATGGCGGTATGCTACTCTGCAGAGAGCACGTGACTAGGGTACAGGATTTTCCCACCGTCACCAGTATGACGCCCTCTTCGATGCCTCATGACCTCAATTTATGAATTATGAAGACGTATCTGTTTCTCAGTCAGAATAGATTTGTGAAAATTTATCCCCTTCATCAGTACCCTTTCACTCCCATGACCCCACTATTCGAAACAATGACGAACGAGTTCAAGGTTCCGTGTTCTCGAGTCTTTCTTCCGTGCTCGCTTCGGTATCACTTCCTTCAAGATTGCCTCCAGAAAACTAGTGCATTCCGAATGCCTCCAACCACATTGATAATTATCAATATAATACCCATTCCAAAGTCGATTCACTCTGGATATCAAGGTTTAACCTGTCCCGGAGTCCTTGGGTGATGTGCCTGGCTACAACGATGCATGCGGGGAGGTGTACAGGAAAGCAGTGCATAGTAGTGGTGAATTAATGCATTCTGGAGTTCCTGGTCGCTGGTGAGTACTCTCCAAGGAGTGTTCGGGTATTCCACTGAGGGGATTTCTTTAGGAGTGAGTGCCCATCCTACAGCCCTGCAGAACCTCACATTACGTGCATACACGAAGAATGTCACCGGGACTACGGCTTGTCGTGTCTCACACATCCGACGGATTTGGAGGTGAGGTGCGGGTAAGTTCCAGTGGTGTGCAGCCACTCCAACGGAATGTCGACGTTTGAGAGCCTCAACTAATGAAGAAAAGGCTCTGTCTCACATCGCGGAGGTACCCGTGTAACCTTGCGCCCCATGCCTGCGCCGTTGCGCGCAATCGAGGCGCTAGCACGTAACCAGGGCCGCTGCCCAGATGACGTTGTTTCTCTCCCTCATATCGCTGCGTACTGCACTCTGCCCTCACTCAATCGTCTATGACCTACTCTGCATGGCCGCGTCATTGTTTGTCGCGCAGAATAATCAAGGCTGTTGGAGATCCAGCCCGTCGTACTAGTACCTGGTTGGCATTTCTACCTTAGACCACCATTTTCGGATATCGCGCGGTGTCGACTACGCACTGCGCCTCTCTTTGTCCTCCCTCTAGTCTCGTACACTCGGCTGGAGGCAAGCTACAGTTACACCTGCGGGAGAACAGCCAGATGATTAGCGTCATTTACATTCCCATACCCCGCATCCACTCAAATGCAAGCACTAACCATTGCTTGGTAATCCGACATGTTATCACACATCTCATTTAGACGATCGCGTTGGATAAGCTTCGAGCGACCTCCATGCACATAAATATGACATATGAGTGATACCTCATATTATTTCTGCCACCTTGACGATTATATTATCTAGAGAGATCCCTCTTCGCAATTCTATGACGATCTCTTTGTCTATCGCAACCCGCTTATACACCCCATGTCGCTGAGGAGAGAATAACAGCACTGTCGTGGGCTATCTCAGACGGACAGCGAATCTGAGCGCTCTCGTGCGCTCGTCGAACGGGGATAGTGAGGAAGGTAGAGAACTTGATGGTGTTGACGGTCCAGAATTCTCGTGGTGGACGCTGAGACGATCCGGTTGACCATAGTTGTTATCCGGTGTGAGTGGTTGGATCGAATCGTGAATGTTTTCGTGCAAGACTGACTCGGGCAGTACCTCTGAGAGATTGCTAGAAATAAAATTAAAGTCTGCCTCCGCATCTCGATGATCATGTAGTGGCCATAGGTCAAGGAGTCTATGAACCCACGGGTAAACGAGTAATAGGCCCTTTGAGGAAGCTGTCCACCGTACAGATCGTCATTGCCTTGAGCGCCGGAGTCATCGGTGTACACGTTGGTGTCCGACTCGGAGGTGCGGTCCGCATCAAAGCCAGCGACACAAAAGGCGACGGAGGGCAGCCAAAGGTGCCAACTAGCGAAATCTGCCCTGGGCTGATGTGCCAGCTTGACATAAAGCGCGTGTGATTGCGGCTGCTCCTCCCTTGTGAACGAAGACTCCAGCCCCGATACCGACCTCTGTATCTCTTCTTTTTCTCTGACAGACGCCAGTGGATGGATCCTTGTACGCTTTGATTTAGGTAGGCAAGCAACTATTTAGCTCGAGCGGTTCTCCTACCCGAGCTAGATAACCAACACCCCCCAACTTAGAACAGGTGATGATCTGCTGGAGCAGCCGTCTGACAGCTTGATGCTTGGTCTCTCCTAGTATCACAGACATAATAACGCAATCTAGTCGTTGGTTTTGAGACTATTTGTACCGACCTGGCGTCTGAGTTCTTACCACTAAGACATTCATACAGCTCCTTTCTCTGTTCTACCTCTCCTTTCAGATCGCTTTGCATTTCAAGAAGGGAACTTATTGCCTCGAGCATGCAACTAGAAGCAAATAAGGCTTTGCACTTTTGCTATTGGATTACATGTTTTAATGTCAGTAATACGCTGAATATGGATCAAGTACATTACCAGCGAAACCGTTAGCTCCGAGACTTGGATGAAAGGCCAAGACCCTATGCTTTGGTAAGAAGCTGGAACGAGTATCTAAGTCTAACGTGAAATTAGTAACACAGACCCAGTGCGTTGAGCAGTGCTTACCTTGACCACGGTGCGGAGGAGCTTGGCGTATGGAGTACAATGAGTTGGGTCAGTTTCGTAACAGACCATCTCGATTTCATCGTGGTGTTCGACCTCTAATAGGACAATAAGCTACGCGCAGCAATAAATTCAGAAGCCATGTGATATAATACGGTCCACCTTACCTTGACGAGTTCGGCAAATGGTCGTGCGTTATCATCGCGATTGTGAAGTGCAAAGTCGAACACTTCTGCCACCTTCTGATGGCCCCCTTGCCAAAAGAGAGCAAAACCCTTGGCGACGTAAGCAGTTAGTGGTACACGGGCACCGTTTTATCTCCATGGGCAACAGGATCAGTCGACCTAACATGAATAAGCGAGTGTAAATTACCATTTGAGCGTCCTCCGATGCTTTATCCCATTTACGCAGTCCCGCCTGAACAAGAGCCCGATTAGCAAGCGAATACATAATAAACTCTGGGCAATCCGGATCTGTGATTTCATTTGAAAGGACATCTCCTACCTCCCGTGTCACCATGCCTCATGCACTGCATTACTCGTATATGTGAACTACATTTCGTAGCCAATTGCACTATGAGTGACGTGGCCCAACCAGATCAGTGCGAATCAGATTACGGGTGGCAGAGGGCGTTAGATGCTAGGAAGGACGAAAATCAATCAGAGTCATTGAACATAACAATATACATACGCGAAAGAAGTTGGTCATCGGAACAGCATCGGAGAGGCTCCGGATAGTGATCTCCTGGCTGACTCCAATAGCGAGATGTTGATCATCTGGCGAGATGGCTAGAGTTGGCACTTCATTCGGTTGAAAAGGATTGGTCAAATGCGTTGAAACCCTGGAAACTGAGTGAGCAACCTGACACCGATCTAACGACGAGAAACC
>JBBPJY010000702.1:0-11607 GCA_038088975.1 Xerocomus cyaneibrunnescens
TCTAGCGTTCTCGCGTTTCCTGCGTTCCTCCATTATCCGATCGTGGTCGTCAACTCCACGCTGCCACTTTTGTAGCTCATTTTCTCGTCGCTGATTTTCGTGGCGCTCCATCTCCTTCCACTCGTGCTTATGCTCCTCCACTTCCTCCGCCCACTCCTTTCGGACCCTGTCTTGTCGCTCTTCTTCTTCCAGATCCAGTGTGCAACTGTCTCTTCGTATTTTGCGACCTCGCGCGCGTCTTTCGGACTCTTGAGCCTACTCCTACCTTACAAGTTCTTGGCATTTCTCTTCTTCTAAAATTCGATGCGCCACCTGCTTCTCATGCAATTCCTTCTCGATCTTCCACTCCTCGATGGCGGCGTGCTCCACTTCTTCAAGTCGCCATTCTTCTCTAAGAGATCGTGTTGCACCACCTCCTTCTCCCACTTCAGACGAATGGCGTCTATCGTCGACGGATACAAGGGACAGTTGACAAAGTGCATGTATAAGTTGACGGTGACGAAGAGAAAGGCCAGTAACGCAAGTAGGCCATACGCGATCAACATGCATCCGTCTTGCGACATCATGCCCCGTGGTTTCCAAGGCAGCAGCGGGGTGGATTCTTCGGAGGATGGCCTGTGGACAAGGTGAGACGCGGCCAGAGTGGAATCGTTCGGCGAAACGTACCTATGGACGACCAACGGGCCTGCGGACGAACTGTCCTCCGGGGCTGGCCCGTACCCATGAGACTTGTATCTGCGTGTGCAAAGAGAGGAACGTCACATTCAAGGTCACTGCGACGACGGGTAGATACTAGAGACGACTTACCTGGACATGTTCCCTCAGCGAGGTGATCGTAGTATGTGCTTGAAATCCGTGTGACGTATGATGCGCCGTACCGATCAAAGCGATAGAAACCGAATCACAGCACGGGCGTATACCTGCACCGAATGGTCAACTCCTTGGCGTTGGAGGGCTTTTCACTGAATGCGTACTCCGAGTGGAAGGTTGCTGTGACGCACAGCTCCATTCAGGGCAGCCTTTTTGGTGATGCACGAGGCAGGTCACAAAAGCAAGGTGAGTTGAAAACAAAGTACTGGACTTCCAGTGGCTCGGCCGTTGCGCGGAGTATGCACTGACCCATATATTGATGATAAGTGACTATATAGTGTATGCATCATCAGCCAGAGTTTAGTCTACAAGAAACCTTGCCAAGTAAGGTAACATCTACGTGAGCTCCTACATACCAACTTGCCCTGCTTCGTCATGCAACCCCATGAATGACAGCGTAAGGAGATAGAAGATGACTGAGTAGAGAAGTAGACGATCCATCAAAAGCAAGAACCATCATTTCTTCCACATCTCGTTCTATCTCGTCAAAGAATTCAGCAGCACCAGACATGTGCGCAACCCGAGCACATGCTGCATGAACTGCGAGTAAAACCGGGTCGGGTGACGGGCATTCATCATGCTCATGCTGTGCATTGAACTCGACAAACATTGGAGCGCCATCAATGCAGCGATCGTCACTCACAAAGTTTTTGTGGATGAAATCTTCTTGAGGCTTGTAAAGCGTACAGACTTTGTAGCGGTGTGGCTGCATACAGGGTGAGTCGGTGTGACTGACAAGTATCTGAGTAGCACACCTTGTCAGTATGTTCGAACCACAAGTTCAATTTGTCAAACCAGGTGTGAAGATCGCGCTGTAACGTGAGCAAGTTCCAGACTTGGTGAACACCGCCCGCTACTTTGAACGCGTTGGCGAGTTTCGAGAATCCAAATGACTCCAGTACGGCCAGAGCGCCAGCAGCAGCCTGGGTCTGAATAACGGGTGAGTATGACGGAAGGTTGGCTGCCACAAATAGAACAGCACCTTGCCTGCCCGCTCGTCTGGGCTGTCCTTGTTGGTCGTAGGATCAATGCCTTGCATCGTTGATTCATTGAAGATGTGAGCCGTCTCAAGCGGAAGTGCCCGCAACTCCTCAAGTGCCATAGGTTTGAGCGATGCCTGATTGAATATACCCATGACAACGCAGCGGTAGCCATCACGAGCAAGCGACTGAAAAGTTGAACATGATGAACTGAGGAGAGATGAACAGTTGTGCATAACATGCACACCTTTTTCTTGGGAGTTCTATAATCTTTGCCACTGGGTTTCATTGAGTCTTTCATCATATCTTCCAACGTGTCAAAGGCAAGGCACGAAGGATGCGAAGATGGCTGTGAGTATGCTGTGGTAGTCGTTCGGACTTGTAGATACTGTAAGTGTCTGACCATGAAGAGAATTAGTCGAACGCACACATGCGGATGAACTGGTCACGGAGAAGTCTGCCGGTTTCGATAACGACATCATGCTGATTTTGTTGAGAACTCAGGGGTGGCGACGTGAACCATTTAACAAGTGCAGTGCCAGGTTGAACGCCAAAGATGCCAGAGTGTGTGAGAAACTCAAGAAACAGGAATCCGGCAACTCTGATAGAAATGAGTTTCTCCGTGTCCCCCTCTCTTATGGTGGCACGTTCCGCTTGGAGTATGGTAGCATAAGTGCGGTAGTTGTCAGAAGGCTCGCTCCATCCTAGTTCCTGGATCCTGGGAGAGATGAGTTCGGGGAGTGAAGACTTGGTGATGCGCACCATACGAAACGTGAAGAAAAGATTACTGCAACGAAACTGGGGAGTCTTTGTTTGTTTGTATATATACTAAAAAAGGAAATTTTGAATTGGAAGGAACTCGGAGAGGATGGGTACAAAAGCACTTGCATGCGACTTAAGTTTAAATTGGATAAATGCCTTGTGGCACTGGGCCATCTGGAAATATCGGTCTTCCTCTGGGGTCAGGTAGTTTGCACTTTCTTGACAGCTGCAGACGCTACGATATCAGGATCAGGTTGCTAGCCAGGCTGTGCATCAGCGTGGATGGCATCCTAGATCTGGCTGTTGCAGCTCTTGTAAAGGCTGCCAAGATGATTGACTCGGAGCTGCCCTGGGAGAGTCTTGATCCTACTGCTTACTCCGGCCGACCCATTGCATTACCGGCTTCACAGGTTTGCCGCACATCATTTTCTGGTACAGATCTTGGGATTATCAGTAATCTACATTATGCTACGCTACATACTTTGGGTAGTACTAGTGATCAGTATGCTTGCTGCTTTTGTGCTTTTGAAACACTGCTTGAGATGGAAAAGCTGTAAAGGGCCCATGAAAGAAAGTCATGAATTTGCTGATGATTTCCTGACGGTGCATGCCCTTCCATGTACTAATGTATCACTAACATCACTCTAACCTGCATTTTACCACGTGCATACGTATATACCTCATAATATGTATACTTTTCAATCGTAATCAACCAGTCGTATCAGGCGGCCGAACGTGCAAAATAACCCGCGGCAGCTTCTTCTCTGTACCATTCGATGGAACCTGTTCCCATGCATCTCCACTGCCTAACTCCGATTTAGGCCCTTCTGCGGAGGGAATGCGAAACTGGTTGGTTGTGCTAGTGCCTGTGCGCTCCACAGACTGCTTTCCCGCCGTAGATACGCTCCGACCCCCATTCTTGCCAGTGCGTACTGCGTCTGGCAGGGGATCGCCAACTCGGGCGCCATCGCGCGTAGGTTTCTTTCGCTCGCGGAGCATCATGGACGTCGGCGGAACCCACGTACCAGCACCCAGACCCGCGCCGCGAGAGGACGGTTTCACACCGTTGTCGGCTCCAGTACCACCAAGAACAGAGAGGAGACTGACGGCGCGAGAAAGCCATTCCTCCGTGCTCGCTCGTGTGGACGCCGATTTTCTGGGCTTGGCTGCCTTTTCGAGCTGCGAAAAGAAAGAAAAAAAACACGTAAGCGGATGTCTGTCAAGGCGAGACCTGAATATGAACGCGAAGCCCCACCTTGATGAGATTATCTTCGCTCCACCATGTGTCGTCGACCCAGTTATTCGTGTAGGATGTAGCCGCTTGGCCTGGGAGATTGACGAGGCCACACAGATGTGCCATGGCACCGCTCGTCAGCGCACGGTCGCTGTACCCACCTTCGAGCACGCTGACGATCCGGCCCCAGGCATACTCGTCGGCCAGTCTGCACGTCTCACGAGTAAATCGGTGGTAGAAGCCAACAGGGACCTTCCGGTCGTGTCGAGACATAGATGGGTACTCATGCTCGCCAGCATCAAACCCACAACTACATGACCCAGGGGAGGTGGTGAGCAGATCATCACAACTATGGAGTCCTGAATGCACCTGATGAACACGATGACATCATCTCCAGGACCACCGGTCTCATCCAAGAAACCGCGTGCACGATGAATGAGGGTGAGATACCTCGGATAAAGAACGTCCCAGAAGTGGGTCTCTGAATTGTACTTCTGAAGGTGTATATTTTCAATATATTGTCCGTGAGGACCATGGATTGAGGTGGAGGCTGCTTGTACTATCTCTGGCTTGCCATCCTACGACGCAGTCAATCGAGAGTCATACATCAGCAGAATACACACCTCGCAAGGAAAAGATAGGATATCATGCAGAGAACCATAAAATATCCGAGGCCCCGGTTTCGCGGGAGGTGCTTTGGTCTCGGACACGTCACACTCCAGGGTTTGCCGGTACGTTTCCTCGTTTATTTGCCATACAATCGATTGTGTCCCATTTCCTGCAAGTAGCCACAACTCTAGCGAACGTCGACATCATAACCGAGGAAAGCGTACCGTGATGCAAGTCTATATCGAGAATGACGATCCTTTGAATACCATGTGTTGAATGCGCTGTAAGTGTATGCGTGAGACAATGAACGAGTGGCTGGAGGAGAGACCTACCATGCGCCGCGCCGACGGCGACGTTATTGATGAAGCAAAACCCGGACGGTGTATCTTCCCCGCAGTGATGTCCCGGCGGTCTGATTGCTACAAACGCTCGTTCGCAAGGATCATCCGGTCCGCTAGAGTGTGGCTGAGGACCGCGCGTTGCCGTCACGCACGCGTCAACGGCCTCGCACACGGCCCCAATAGCGCCTTGGATCGCGTCAATGGAAGTAGGACAGACTGTACAATCATAGCCGGCATGTATGTGCACCATTCCAAGCGTATGAGAAAGACCGGGAATGGATCAAAAATTTGTACTGATATACTGACGATATAAATCAAGAGGAGGGATCCCCTCCGGAATTTCCGTGCCCTTCTTCGCGATATTCATTTGGCTGTCACGCGACCATGCGATGAGGTTTTTGAGGTAGACGTCCTCGTCTATGTCGCCGTGGACGTACTTGACGGCGGCATGATCGAGGAGGTTAACAGACGCAGAGGTTCTCCGTATCATAACCAAATTGGTACGGAGAGGCGACCTTGGGTTGAAACTCGAGCTCCAGGTCAAAGTGGGTGTAATCGCCATGCGGGAAAGGGCAGCTGCAAGATCGCCTTCGTCCGCGTCAGCAGCAGGAAGACATTTGCGCTTCTGGGAAATCAAAGCGGACTCTACTTCCTCGAGGCGTGAGATAGCAGCTGCAAGCCCAAGTTTGACCGCGTGAAGACGTTCGGGACGCTCGACGATGCCTGATGTATCACGCGAACGTATGAAACGGTGTTTGAGACACTCGTCTTGGATGAATATCGCGGTGCGTTTGCTGGGTACATTGAGAGATGGACCAGGGCTGGGGATCGCCCTGGGATTATCCGAATTTGATGGATCTACCATTCCGCGACGCGTGGAGATATCCGTGGGTTCGAGAATAGGTTCTGTTGAACTGCTCGAGCCTGACGCCGTTGCATCCATGTCGATCTGTGATAGCCTTTCGTAAATATCGGTGATAGGTGCTTGAACGTTTTGACAGCTCTGTTGCACGATTTTTTTCGAGCTAAGTTGAGTTTACCCGACCCTCGTGATGAAGTCCAAGACGGAGCGCGTAATGACTCAATGGTATTAACCGAGGCCACGAGTTTGGACTCAAGACAATGACTCTGGCTCTCTTTCCTCTGAAACCATGTAGTAGAGTAGGTACGCGTTCCCTATTCATGTCCGCCTTTGCAGCTGACGCTTCCAATCTGATACCTCAGTCCCCACGAGGCCGACCCGAAGTTCGAACGACTCGCTGACGAGGATTGAGAAGAGACCATCTTCATCAGCGAACTCCGTCGCTCGCTCACGCGTCGAAAAGGCGCCTCATCCCATACAAAGTCTTTGCACCGATCCTCGCATCACCGCTCGCTGTACTCGAACCACTACTCGCATGGTACAAGTGTTGTTTCTTTAACCAACATGCAATGGTTTGCCTATTTAGGTAGTTGCTTACATAACCTTAGAGCGGTACATAGACAGTAGAATTCTCTTAGTTAGTTCCTCAGTAGCTTAAATATCTACTGAGGGTAAGTAGTCTGTTAGCTACATTTCTACCCTACTAACAGTACTGTAGTATTACAGGTTTCCACCTCACCTCTGCACAAACATGAAACATTATTCTTTGATAACCAGGGCTGTCCTCCGTCATTGTAGGGCCATCCTCGTTCTTTGATCCCTGTGGTACCTCTGGAACCGGCGCCGGTTCGATTGAATCCCTTGGCCCAAGAACACATGTGGGTCCATCCCCGCACCACCAGATGACGGCCCCAATGACGGCGACGGGAAGAAGGAGCAAAGGGGCACATCGCTCTCGCCCGCGAGTATCAGCGGAAAATTGCTACCTCCCCTTGCACTGCCAGGTTTGATGGTAGTAACGAATCCAATGAAGGAAACTGGAGGCACGAGTAGTGAAGTTGGTTGCCCCGGCTGCGCTCGAGTACGGTCCTAAGATGGTCTTGCTCAAGCGTGTGCCGTACGCATCCAGAACAATGTATGGTCTCACCTTCTGTGGTGCAGGCCTTCCAGCTGCCAACTCCCTTTCGCGTACAAGGAGCTCAGGCATCAGATCGTACTTGAAACGATCGAGAGGCTTTAAGGCGATATGTAAACGTCCGTCATCTAGATTTGACCGTATCACTCACCTTGGCTTGCTCAATGATGGGAGCTTCCAGGCCACACTCAGATCAATACACGTCATGCATAATCTCCGCACCTTGGCATCAGTGTTTGAGTGCGTTGAACATGAACACGCCCCACACTAACTGG
Source organism: Xerocomus cyaneibrunnescens (assembly GCA_038088975.1). NCBI lineage: Eukaryota > Fungi > Basidiomycota > Agaricomycetes > Boletales > Boletaceae > Xerocomus > Xerocomus cyaneibrunnescens. The sequence continues at coordinate 7,069 of JBBPJY010000702.1, forward strand.
TGCGCACTAATGATCCACGAGATGTGGATCCTTGGCCTTAGTGATGACACATGCAACCTTAGAGGTAACACGGCGCTCTACATCCAGTAGAACAATGTAGTGGAAGCGGGTGCACGTTTCTAATTTGCCTCGCTGTAACTAATGCTTCCCTCAGCTAAAGTTCACCTCTTAATTAGCATGTCCTCCGACCACGACTCCCACTTGTCCGCGGTTTCAAGCAGCTGCTTTCCTTTCTCTCTAAATGTGACCAATGATGCAGTGTGGACGGGAAACCTCAACGGAGGGTCTTCCAAGTAAGCTACCTTGTACACTACCTTTGCAAACTTTTCGGGGTCCCCATCGAATCTTGGGATAGGATTTGCAAAAATGTCGCGTACTTTCATCGTCGGCAACGAAGGGTCGGTGTACGCTGGATGGATTGGCTCTGTTATCAGATTCGCGGTCGGACATTTTGTAAGAAATGGTCCCGGTTCGAAGATGGTTATCTGCCAAGACACCGTGACGACGTGTGTAAGTAGGATCATTGAGTCGATCATACCAAGACTTTCGGAACAGTATGTTGACTTACCTTAATGTTCCAGTTAGGGTCAAGCTCTTGTGCGAGGCCTTCACTCAGGGCTTCGAGAGCTAACCAACACCAAATTAGTTTCTTTGATCTTCCACGAGGTTGCGACAACAAACCGAATTTACTGCAATGCACATCAGCATTAATGAGTAGTCGTTGTCTAGCGATTGCTTACCTAGCTGAATAGTACACAATACCAGCCAACGAACAGATGCCACACTTTGACGACATTTGAAGCAGCCGTCCCCCCATCGGCTTATTCTCTTCACGAAAGAACCTCACCGCCTCTCTGCTTACATGCGAAGCACCCCAAAAATTCACTTCAAAGACGCCTCGCGCACTGTCGTCCGGTGTGCCCTCCACCTCTGACACAATGCCAAACCCTGCGTTATTCACGACCACGTCGATGCGACCGAACTTTTCCAGACTGGCAGCAAATGCAGCAGTCACCTCGGCGGGCTTGGTGACGTCGAGTCTCAGAACCAGAAGTGTCTCTGGATATGTCGCAGCTAGGTCAGATAGGACCCTTGGTTTGCGTAGGGTTGCGACGACTTTGTCGCCCTTTTGTAGGGCGTATTTAGTAATGCAAAGTCCGAAGCCGGAAGAACATCCTGTGACTGGGTAATATGAGCCCAAGAAGATTTGTTCAATAACAAGGCACCCACCAAACCAGACTTTCGTCCCGAATGTCATTATGGAGCACTGAGAACGTCGCGAGGCAAGAGACGTTTCTGTTGATACGATGCATCAGTCCATGCATTTATACCGGCGTGTACCGGGTGCCGATATGCCAGCTGTCATTGCTCCGGATGAAAAGACTTTGGCTGATGATGGGAATCTTGGCTGCAAGCAAAAATGCGAGATCGATATACTTCGGTACTAGTCCGAACCAGCACTAACCCATGATCATGGTGTAGACGATCGTACCAACTTGAACAACCGTTGGCAGACATAACGGTGTTGTGAGCAAGGAACCGTCTTCTAAGACCAATTCCTACTCAAGATCCCAAGAGAGTACTGACTCCGAGGGGAATGTATGATATCGCCGAAATCCGCAAGCACCAGAGCATGTAGGAAATATACGGATCAAAATACTTCCAGCACGTGCGCGTCACTACAAGAATGATGACCTTCTGTAAACGAGATTCTAACCGGCTGAGATGTGCCCTGAAGTTGAAGTTCATAGTGCATTCATTTTCAAAGTGACGAAAATACACCACTCTTTCGCGTGCCACACTCATCCCCCAGTCCGAGTCCGCGGGTAACCCCGGCAAGTTTATCTCCTTCTAGTCCATGGGAATGGAGAATTCGCTCCCCGCGCAGTCAGCCACTCCTACCACCCGGGATCGCAGCTCACCTCGCACCCAGGCCCTCCATCCGCCAGGGCCCGGAAAGTGTTGCGCTTTCGCCCGCCTTCTCGACTCCCGTCACATCGCGTATCCGTCATCATATGCAATCCCTTCATGGACTTAGTTACAGTAATAAAATTACTCTCTCCGCAGAGTCAGAGATTGGATACTCGACTTCAGGAATAGGACCCATCAACAGACTATGCACCACAGTTGTGGCTGACAAGGTCGCCATCAGTTTCTGATGTTGATCGGTCAGGTTAGGTTATCCCAACCATAACCTTATTCAGCTCTACAGGTGTGTCGGAAGGGAAGTGGTAGGAAACCAAAGCCAAGTCAAACATGATCCATCAGAGTGTTGGTCGTCTCGCTCCGGATGATTCTCTGGATAATATGAGATTTGGACGTGTATGGTGTGCCATACTTTCAGTGAGACAGTTAACGAAGTCCTATGTTAACCGAAGATTCCAGACAGTCCTGACCAGTTCTGACCACTGACCGGTTCACAGAAATACACCATGCACAGCCAGAGTGCAGCACTAGTGGCAATCACCGACTGGTCACTGACGACTGTTCATTGTGATCAGGAAGTGTAATCATTCGAGTCAGACGATTGGTATCGATGTTGTACATGCAAAGAGAGTAATGCACATTGATATAGAGAACCTTTCAGCAGTTGCTATCATTGATCTCCCAGAGACCATATGTTCCATAGTTCTGTGAGTGCGCATAGACCGTGAGTGGTGACCAACGATGTATTGGATTACACGCACGTATTGGAAGCACTCTTGAGCACCAGCAAACTCCATGCCATGGAAACGAACAGGCGTTGTGGCACAGAATTCTCGCCAGTCACCTCCGCTTGGAAGGTTCTCCAAATAATGTTCGATGCGCTGACAAGGATCAGACTAAAAGAGCAGTGCGTGATAGATGGGCCTTACCCTCTTTCCCGATCCATGAGACGTGCAACCCTGTCGTGATCATCAGTATGCTGCTATCAACTGAGATGATGCGGGAAGATGATACTTTCCTTGTCCTTGTACCAGTTCCAGTAAGTATTGCAATCCGGCTCGTACTGATCGATATCCCATCGACCAATGACGCCGCCATGGCCCTAATAACGTCGGTCATTCGCATACTGTCCAATGAACACCACTTACTCTGTCTTCACAGCTCGTTGGCACATATGCGATCCCGTGAACCTCGAGCGGCGTAGCCTTGCATGCCTCTACACGTTTTTCCCAGTTCGTCGGCAGGTTCATAAGGACGGCAGTGTATTCCCTCGTCCCGTAAGTCTTGCACTGGTGTGCCTCAACGCGGCTCCAAAACATATTGAGGCGCTTGCGTTCCTCTTCTTCGCGTCGTGCACGCTCTTTCAAGTCTTGTTCATGGTCAGCCCGTTCTTGCTCCCATTCACGCCGGAGTGCCGCATGGCGTTCGTCTTCCCACGCCCATTGCGCCTTCACACGCTCCCGCTGAGTCGCCTTTTTCTCGTGCTCGAGCAGCTCTTTGCTCCATTCTCCGCGAATCCGTTCCCGTACTTGAGGGTCAGCAGGATCGTTGCAATACGTGACTGGTATTGTAAACAAGCAGAGGCCCAAGGTGATGATAAATGTCATGAGCGCGACAAAAAATCGGGTGTTCATCCATGAAGTCTCTTTGAAGATCCTGGATAGATCGCCTCGTCTTCAAGAAACACTCCAATAAGAATGCAAGGCGCATGCTTACGATGGTGACTCCGGTGAATCTACCGGCGACGAGTCATTAGGTTGGAAGAGCCCACCCTGGGATCCATACCTAGTATACGGCGGGGGAGGGGGCACGGACCTGTCGTCTTGGGTCAGAACGAACCGGTTACAGAACGTCCGACTCCGAGAGCCCACATGCCTGCCAGTAGTCGCACCATAATTGGCGCGTGTGCCGACTCGGATGACCATCTACAGACTTGAAACTTGGGCACTCGGTCCGTCAACCGAATCCAGGCCTGTCGGTGAACGGATCATGTGCCCACCTTAGAAGTCTTCGAAAATTTGAATGACCTTGAAACAAGTGGAATAGTGTTTGACTGTGTCCGAGGTGGCAGCTCGAGTGAGAGCGATGGTGTGTGGCACGAGGCCAACCTGGGTTATCACCAAAAGGGGATTCTTGTCATAGAACCTCAACTGAATCCAACACTTTGCTGATCTTTCCTTGAAACGTTTCCAACCTCATGGTGTTCCGACGCAGGGCGGATGAGCAGTGAGTCTACACAGGGTCTCCTATGGCGGAGAGGCGGCCACATCTTTGAAACGTTCGCAATTGACGACGCTTCGAGATGCTCTTGGGTCCGATTGGATTAGAACACCACTTGCTTCTACTCTGGCCGTAACCTTGTGTGTTATGGCATGAACTAATGCTCCTTTGGAGGTAAAATGCCCTGCTTGAGCTTGGTCATTTCCATTGAAGATGACTGGTTTTGCGAGCTCAGTCCCACTTCTTGACCATTGCTAGGGCCTTCTTAGACCTATGGTTTGCTGTCTGGTGAAGTGCAACTTCGATTTCTGCTGGTCACCACGGAAAACCAGAGGACTGAGTCTGATGGTAAGGATACCTTGACAACGCTCAACGTGGACGGGTGCGTGCTTC
>JBBPJY010000703.1:0-13810 GCA_038088975.1 Xerocomus cyaneibrunnescens
CTCCTCTCTGCTCTCCTCACCTTCATCCTCTGCATACACCCCCACTGTCTTCAACTCCACCAATTGCTCCACCAGGAAGGTGAGGTGGTTGAGCCACTCCTTCACTGCTTCCTGGTGGCTCCAGATCTCCCCCACAATGATCCAGGTGTACACCAACATCTCCACCCCCTTCTCTGACCTGTCTCCCTCAGACCTTGCCTTCTTCTGACTTGGCCCTGGCTTCTCCTTGTCCTGTCACTTCCTCTTCCACCACTCCATCTTCTCTTCCCTGGGCCACTCACACTTCACTTTCACTGCCAGACACTCTATACACAAAGTTGACTTTCCAGCACCTGGAACACAGTCCAGGCCCCAGTTGGTGCACCTCAGGCACTCTGGTGACACCTCCACACACCCCTTTCCCTTACTGGAGCCTTGCTCCTTTGCAACCTGCTCTACCTGCATCCTGTCAGCTGCACCTGCTTATGAGTAAGGGCAACTCACCCTGGCTGCCACCTCAGCCTCTGCCCTGCACCTTGTGGCCTTTTTCTCAGCCCTCCTGACCTCCTTCATGCATCTCTGCTCCTCTGCCTCCTTTCATGCCTTTGCTCAATGCCTCCACTCTGCTGCCTTTGTGTTTCAAAGGTTGTTGTTGTCATCAGCATTCTCCACTAAATATGTGTCTTCCCAGTTGGTGATGTCATCATAGTCAGACATGATAGTTTGTAACTAAGAAGTTAACCCATGGTCCACCCAGACTTTATACCACACAGGTAATTGCACTCTGCCCCAACTCCAACAAATCAACAGTGTCATGTGACCCTCAAGGGCATTCAGGGGTTCAGGCCTAAGAGGGGGATACTGTCATATCCTGAACTCACAAGTCCACCTCCAGTCCTTCCAAACCAACTCTGCTACAACCTCTGGTCTGTTCTCCTGTTTCTCTCTTCAATACCCTACTCAGACTCTGGCCTTTAGTAAACTACTATGACTCTCTTCTTGTTCTAACTCTGTTACTCATCTTCTTACATTCCATTCTCTGCTTATTCAGAACTCTGTCATCAATCAGCACAGCTCTGAGGCTGCACTCCAGTATTACTCAGCTTCTGACATTCTGGTACATAGTTCTTTCTGACTCCTGACTTAGTCATCTGATTTCCCACCATATCTAAACTCCATAGATTTCTGCTGTGTATTCCTTCAGTTTGAATATCAACATAACTTGACATTTACTCCATCCAACCTCAGCTCTCTAAGTTGCTGTGTCACTACTCTGACCACCCTTTGACCTCTAACCCTCCATCCACAAATTCAGGACACTGAATCCCTTGCAAGGGTGCACAACATAAGGTGAAACTGAAGTCCCATCTGACCCCTTCACAACTCTGCTTCATTGGAGTTTCTCTGGAGTTCATCCAACTTAGTTTAACAGTGAGCCTGAAAATACTCCATAGACCTCAACTCCCTCCACAACTCCCTCCATGAAGAGATTGCAGCTGCCCAGCAATGATGTCAAGGACCTGCAGATCCCATGTGAACTCCAGCACCAGACTTCAAAGTCAGTGACCAGGCCTTTGTCAAGGAGAAGTACTTTCACCTCACAAGACCCTCTAAAAAACTCTCCAAGAAGGATCTAGGCCCTTATAAAATCATTGCTCAGGTAGGTACCCTCTTCTTCATCCTCTGGCTGCTGGAAAACATGAAGTCCATATATCTGGCCTTCCATGTTTTCCAGCTGGAACCCGCCATTATGAACACAATTTCAAACCACACTCAATTGCCTCCACCTCCAGTTGAGGTCAACAGCAAACCTGAGTACAACATCTCCGAAATCCTGGACTCCAAGATAGATCATAGACAAAGAAATTGCAAGCTTCTGTACATAGTCTGGTGGTCTGGGTATGAAGGTACTGACAAAGAAACTTCATGGCTGCTGGCAATGGAATTGGGCCACACCTCAGAACTTGTGTCAGACTTTCATCTGTGGTTTTCAAAGACACCCAGACCTCACTCTGCTTGACCCACAACCATTGCATGATACAAGTAGAAATCAGGCTACAGTACTTTCTCTACTTCTCTAGCCTTCTCTGCTCCCTCCTCTGCTCCTTTACTCATTTCCTCCTCTGTTCCTTTGCTTCCTTCATTCTCCCCTTCAGCATCCTCATCTCCTTCTCCCTCCATCATCCAATCCTCATCCTCTTCACCTCTGTCCTTTGTGTACACCTTCACTGCCTTCAACTCCACCAACTGACCTTCCAAGAAGGCCAGGTGGTCAATCTGTCTCTTGACTGAGTCCTGGTGGGCCTAGATCACCTCTGTGATAATCCAGGCACACTCCACTATGTCTGACCCTTTCTCTGACCCATCCTCCTCAGACCTTGCCTTCTTCTGGTGCAGAGACTTCCATCTCCCTATATTTGAAATCCAGGTTTTTAGGTCTCCTGATGTTCTTGGAGATATCCTGATGGCCATCCACTATTTCCACTATTGTTTCAGTACTAGTCCACTACTCCTATGATCAATCCACCGCATTCTGATCATCCTGCTGCACTTTCTGATTCGATTTCAGTCTGAAATGACTCCCTACATGCATGGATTACATCCATTATTCATCAGACTACTGGATACATCGAACAGAGTACATTCTGACATCTATTCAGTCGCAGTATGGTGTTCTGTGGTATGCTTCCAGTGCAGATTGACCTACTTAGAGTTCAGGTGAGTGCTTTAGGGAGCAGATTACCTTATTTAGGGTCTGGATGTTTAGGATTTAGTTATTTGTTACTGTTTGAATATTCTAGGGAATGTTTAGTCACTAGATAGAGATATACCTAATGTCAAATTAGTGGGTTTGACTATTGAATCTCTGGGCTCTCTATGCCAACTCTGGTCAGAAATGGGCTGTGAGTACTATGGTGGAAGGAGTTAGTGGTGGGGGTAGACCAGAGGTCTGATAGAGGAAGTGGAAAGGGAGAACTCAGTGAGGATGTCAGCATAGGACTTATGTGTCACATCCTTGTATAGGTCCAGTCCTCATATTTTGGAGATAGGACTAGAAGGGTGGAGATAGGGGTAGAAGGGCAGGTAGGATGATGAGGAGGGGGGAAATTTAGTCAATATTCATACTGAGGAATAGTACAGGATGTATGAAGTTATATACAGGCAAGGTAAGGTGACACAATGGTAGGCAAGGAGATGAAACATGTAAGTGTCAAAGAGAAAGAAGCACATGGTGTGATCAGAAGGCAGGAGAATGTATGGAAGTGATACAATGGCAACTGACTCTGCATGGCACTGTTAAACTATGGTCAGATGAACTTTGAGGAACTCCAAAGAGGTGGAGTTGTGAGGGGGTCAGACAGGACTTTGGCTTCACCTTATGTGGTGTGCCCTTGCAAGGAATTCAGTGTCCTGAATTTATGGATGGAGGGTCAGAGGTCAGAGGGTGGTCAGAGTAGTTGTGCAGCAACTTAGAGAGCTGAGGTCGAATGGAGAGAACATCAAGTTAAGTTGATATTTGAACTAAGGAATACAGGGCGGAATCTATGGAGTTTATATATAGGGGGGAATTGGATGACTAAGTCCAGAGTCAGAAAGAACTATGTACCAGAATGTCAGAAGCTGAGTAATACTGGAGCACAGCCTGAGAGCTGTGCTGATTGGTAATGGAGTTCTGAGTAAGCAGAGAATAGAATATAAGTAGATGAGTAACAGAGTTAGAACAGGAGAGAGTCAGAATAGTTTACTAAAGGTCAGAGTCCAAGTAGTGTATCTAAGGGAGAAACGGGAGAACAAACTGGAGGTCATAGTGGTATTGGTCCGGAAGGACCAGAGATGGACTTGTAAGGCCAGGATATAACAGTATCCCCCTCTTAGGCCTGAACCCCTGAAGGCCTTTGAGGGTCACATGACACTGTTGATTGTTGGAGTTGTGGTGCAGTGCGATTGCCTATGTGGTATAAAGTCTGGGTGGACTGCAGGTTAACTTCTCAGTCACAAACCATCATGTCTGACCTTGGTGACATCACCAACTGGGAAGATGCATGTTTAGTGGAGAACGCCAATGATGATGATGACCTTTGAAATGTGAAGGCAGCAGTGCAGGGGCATCAAGTGAAGGTGCAGAAGGAGGTGGAGGAGTGGAGACGTGCAGAGGAGGTCAGGAGAGCTGAGGTGGAGGCTGCTAGGTATAGGGCGGAGGCCGAGGTGGCAGCCAGGATGAGTTGCCCTTACTCATGAGCAGGCATGGCTGATGGAATGCAGGTGGAGCAGGTTGCAAAGGAGCAGGGCTCCAGTAAAGGGAAGGGGCATGCAGAGGCGCTGCCGGAGTGCTGGAGATGCACCAACCAGGGCCTGGACTGCATTCCAGGTCCTGGAAAATTGACTTCATGTATTGAGTGCTGGATGGTGCAAGTGAAGTGCAAGCAGCCCAGGAAAGGAAGGGCAGAGTGGCAGAAGAGGAAGCAATAAGATGAGGAGGAGCCGGGGCTGAGTCAGAAGAAGGTGAGGTCTGAAGGGGATGAGGAGGAGAAGGGGTCAGAGTTATTGGAGTGTGTCAGGATCATCACATGGGAGATCCAGAGCCACCAGAAAATGGTGAAGGATAGAGAAGCAAAGGGGGATGAGAATACTGGAGCAGAGGAGCTGGAGGAGATTGGAGGTGGAATGTAGTGTAAAAATTGTTTTTACTTCATTTATCAATGCAACTTTTCACTGGAATCAGGAGTGAGGTTTGGGTTTTTCTGGATACTGGAGATGGAAATCTGAGACAAGTTCCACAGTGTGACCTAATTTTATTGCAAGTAGCCACAATGTTTCTTCATCAGTTCCTTCATATCCTGACCAGCAGACTAGGTACAGGAGCTTGCAGTTTCTTCGTCTTCGGTTAATCTTGGAATCTAAGATTTTAGAGATTTTGTATTCCAGTTCACCATCCACCTTGACCAGAGGTGAGGGTGGTTGAGCACAGTTCAGAATTGTGTTTGGAACGGCAGGTTCCAGCTGGGAGACATGAAAGACCAGATGTATGGGCTTCATGGTTTTTGAAAGCCAAAGAGTAAAGGAAAGAGAGCCTGCCTGTGCAATGATCTTGTAAGGACCCAAGTTCTTCTCAGAGAGTTTCTTGGATGGTTGGGTGGAGCAGAAGTACTTTGCTTTGATGAAAACCTGGTCACCGACCTTGAAGCCCAGTGCTGGAGTTTGCTTGGCATCTGCAGATCCTTGGTATTGCTGCTGGGCAGTGGCAATCTCACAGAGGAAGGAGTGGAGGGAGTTCAGGTTGATGGAGTATTTGCAGGCTCAGGCGGAGGTGAGATCACACTCAGGATGGATGGAGATATTTGGGTGGTAACCTTTGTTAGCAAAGAACAGAGAGATGCTTGTTGTAGCATTCAGAGTGTTGTTGTATGTGAACTCTGTGAGAGGCAGGAGTTCAGACCAGTTGTTCTGTTGGTAGTTACAATAAATCCAAAGGTACTATTCCAGGGTTTGGTTCATTCACTCAGTTTGACTGTCACCCTCCAGATGGTAGCTGGAGGTGAAGTGGAGCCAGATGTCAAGTGCTTTTCTGAGGGAGCAGAAAAAGTGGAAGATGAACTCTGAGCCTCAATCAGATATGATGTGTGAGGAGACTCTGTGTTTGAAAAAGACATGGAGGAGGAAGAGTTTAGCTAACTCCAGAAACATTACCTTGTCATCAGTCGGGATAAAAACACATTGCTTGGACAGTCTGTCCACAACAACTAGGATGGCAGTGTGTTCAGAGGATGGAGGAAGCTGTTTGATGAAGTCCATGGACATTGAATTCCATGGCTTCTCAGGGATTGAGAGTTGTTTCAGGAGCCCATAGGGCTTGTGTCAGGGGACCTTGGCACAGGTGTAGGCTGTGCAGGAGGAAACATACTCCTTGACAAATGTTTGGATGCCCAGCCAGGTGTATTTATGGTGGATGAGTTCCAATGTCCAGTTTTGTCTGAAGTGACTGGAGAGTAGATGGTCATGCTTGTACCAGAGGACTTGGAGATGGAGATTGTCTGCATCGGGAACATAGATATGATCATCTAGACATAAGAAGCCTTCAGAGTCTATGGTCCAGCAGAAATTGGAGGGTTCAGAGTTGGACATGTGGATGGCTGCGAGAGGGTCGGAGGGAAGAGCAGATAGGATGTTGTTATGGAGGGACTGGATATCAACCAATGTAATGGCCCAGAGGACCAGATTTGTGAGTATCATTGCCCTAAGGAATGACACAAGCTGCTCTTGGATGAAAATGGGACAGAGGTTCTGAGGGTTGATGCAAGTGTAGTCCCTATCCCCCTCTTTGGGATAGATGTCCCAATGTCTAGTGAGGAAATCAGGTTTTGCCCCTAAGCGTCCGGGGTGGAAACAAATGACCATGTTGAACTGGGAAAGGAACTCCAACCACTGGGCTTGACACCAGGTGAGGAGCTTCATAGTGGCAAAGTATTCTAAGTTCTTTTGGTCTGTGACTATATCAATCAGAGTTCTGGAGCCCTCAAGGTAGTGCTGCCAAGTCTGGAAGGACTTGAAAATGGTGAGCAGTTTCTTGTTGTGAATGTCATAATTGAGTTCCAGAGAGGACAGGGTGTGGAAGAAGAATGTGATGAAGTGAATATTGTCATCCAAGCACTAGATGGAGAGGATGCTGGTGATGGCATAATCAGAGGCATCTGTCTTGACAATTAGTAGGGCATCAGGAACCCAGTGGGTGAGGATGGAAGTGGAGGTGAAAGCATCCTTGAGGTGCTGGAAGGCAGAGCAACAGGAATCATCAAAATTCCACAAGATGCCTTTGTGAGTGAGGTGGATGAGTGGAATGACAAGTCCAGAGTAACCAGCTATGAAATGCTGGTAAAAGTTAGCAAAACCAAGGAAAAACTGGATGTCTTGGACTTTTCGAGGTTTAGGCCAATTGACGATGGCCTTTACCTTCTTGGGGAACATAGAGAGTCCGGTGGAGGAGAGTCAATATCCAAGGTATTCAGTAGAATCAGTGTGGAATTCACACTTCTCAGGCTTGGCATAGAGTTTGTGTTTTCAGAGTCACTGGAGTACCTCCTGGATGTGCTCTTTGTGCTTCACATGGTCTTCAGAGAAGATGAGGATATCGTCAAGGTAGACAATTACCAAGACATTGAGGAGATCTGTGAAGATAAAATTAACAAACCACTGGAATGCTGCAAGGGTGTTGGTGAGACCAAATGGCATGACAAGCCACTCATAGGAGCCATAGCATGTTTGGAATGATGTCTTCTGCTCATCTCCAGCAGCGATGCAGACCAGGTGATATGCATGCCAGAGATTGAGCTTCATCTATATCTTGGTGCAGCTCAGAATGTCTAGGAGGTTGGAGATGCAAGGAAGTGGATAGCAGTCTTTCTTTGTGATCTTGTTAAGTCTGTGGAAGTCTACACAAAGGCAGAGTGAACCATCCTTCTTGCAGACAAAGAGTACTGGGGTGGCATGAGTGGAAGAGGAATGGCAGATAAAGCCCATGGTGAGGTGTTTGTTGAGGAACATATGAAGAGCCTCAAGCTTGGAGGCAGACAGGAAGTAGGTGGTGCCTATTGGAGGGGAAGCTCCTTCATCCAGGTTGATCTTCAGATCAAAATTGTGGTGTGGAGCAAGCTGGGAGGCTTTGCTCTTGCTGAATACATCTGCGAAATCATGATATTTTGGGGGAACACCAGAGAGATCAACTGGGTCTGGTTTGATGGAGGTGAAGCAAAGATCACTGTTCCAGGGGTGGAGTGACAGTGAGAACTATACAGAGCCCTGGAGGCAACTAGCAAGTGTGAAGCCAGGTGTGCTGATAAGCATGATGGGGGGTGCCTTGCAGTTGGAGAATCATGGTGAATTGGAGGAGGTGGAGTCAGCCAGAGCAACTGGTTCCAAAGGCTATGGAGTTGAGCTCAGAAGTGCTGGACTGGGCTGCTCAGATGTTCAGAATGAGATACTGCTTGATACCCAGTCAATCAACAGATTGTGGTGGATGAGCCGGTTGTGTCCTAGAACAAGTAAACAAGAGCCATCTAGCAGGATGACATAGAATGTTATCAGAGTGATATCACTAGAAGGGAAGTGGACCGAGAGGTTCAGAGCTTGAGTTATCATGGAGTTTGAAGTTCTGTTGAACAGGCAGAGAGAGAGTGAAGGGATGGAGTAGGCTGAAAGTCCATTATTATTGACAAATCTCATATCTATAAAACAGTTGGAAGAGCTGGAGTCTATCAATGCAGGAAAAGATGGGATATCATATGAGACTAGAGAGACAGAGGGCATAAGGAATCAGGGGTCTGAGAGAGTGGACATGTTGAGTCAGATCTCCTGGGCTGCATGAGTGAAGTCAATGCAACCTTCATACTGTGCAGAGTTATGAAGGTCATGGCCTATGTTTTTGCCTCAGAGAAGGCCTCCAGTTTGGCTTCCAGAGTGTCAGACTTGACTACATGCCCCTTAGCAGTGCACAAAGTGGACTTTGTGCATTCCTTTTCCTTGTGTCTTGCTTGTCCACAAAACATGCACCAATTGTTGTTAAAGCAGCACTTACACTCAGCTGCTGTAAGCTTTTCATCCTTTCTGAGCTTGGATGACAAGTCCAGCTGGGAGGAGGCAGATGCTCTGGAGGTGGTGGAAGTACTGGTGGACTTCCCTTTGGACTCCTTGAAAGAGCCTGAGGAGCTGGTGGTGGAGTTGGAGGATTTATTGAATGCCTTGGAGAAATTGCCGGAAGGCTTTGCCTGACAGCTAACCTCTGACTTGCATTCCCAGTAGCAGGCATTGATGCCTTGGGTGAGTTGGTGGAGTTCAGAGAGTGTGGGGGATTTGCCAACCTGTGAGATCTTGTCTTTGATGCGATCCAGGAGTCCATTGTAGAAGTGGTGCCAGAGTGCACCTTCTCCATATCCTCGGACTTGGATTGCGATCCTGTTGAATTCAACAACATATTTGTTTATCCTTTGACCATTCTTCATTGTCAGGTGATCAAGTTGGTGCTCTGCATCTCCAACCAGATCATGCGGTCCAAAGTTCATCTGTAGCTCCAGTATAAACTCTATGTAACTGTCCATCCAGTTAGGGCAGAAGTCCAAGTCTTGCACCTGGAGGAGGTCTGGTTCAAACCACTCCAGTGCCATACCTTTGAGGTACAACTGGGTGAAGGTGACCTTGTTATGGTCAGAGGTGAAGGCCTTGGGGCAATCTTGGAAGTTCAACTTGTATTGAACAAGGAAGACCCAGAGTTTGCAGGGGTCTGTCCTATCAAACTGGTCTGGTTCTTAGACTTTGGTCCATTGCAGGGGCTTGGAGGACTTCTTTGACAAGTGGGCGAGTACCTGGATAGTGCTGGCCAGGTTGGCAAGCATATCTCATGGGATGTGCTCTTCTTTGTTGTCTTCTGGGAAGAAGTTGTCTTCCAGGATGTTGGGGTCATTGGGGGGGTCACTGCCAGGCTCTCCCAGATTTCCAGGATTGCCATGATGGCCAGGGGTGTGGAATGAGGATGAGATGTTGGCAGAGGGTTCATCACCATTGTCTGTCAGTTCCTCAATGTGTGCTCCAGAGGTTGGTGAGTCCTAGTGGGCATGTGCTTGGGATGCAGAGCTGTTTTTTCAGATGGAGAAACTGTGTAACTGATCAACGACATCAGGACCTTGGCAATTACTGCCAAAGGTATTGAGAGAGTTGTAACAGGGGGAGGTTGGAGCATTGGTGATTGCTCTAGTGTGCGATCAAGTGATGCAAGTGGTCATAGGAAATCCATTGCAAGAGGGAGTTTGAATATACTGTTAAACTATGGTCAGATGAACTCTGAGGAACTCCAAAGAGGTGGACTTGTGAGGGGGTCAGATGGGACTTCAGCTTCACCTTATGTGGTGTGCCCTTGCAAGAGATTCAGTGTCCTGAATTTGTGGACAGAGGATCAGAGGTTGGAGGGTGGTCAGTGTAGTCACACAGCAACTTAGAGGGCTGGGGTCAAATGGAGAGAATGTTAAGTTAAGTTAATATTTGAACTGAAGGAATACAGGGTGGAATCTACAGAGTTTATATATGGGGGGAAATTGAATGACTAAGTCCAGAGTCAGAGAGAACTATATACCAGAATGTCAGAAGCTGAGTAATACTGGAGCACAGCCTTGGAGCTGTGCTGATTGGTAACAGAGTTCTGAGTAAGCAGAGAATGGAATGTAAGTGGATGAGTAACAGAGTTAGAACAAGAAGAGAGTCAGAATAGTTTACTAAAGGTCAGAGTCCAAGTAGTGTATCTAAGGGAGAAACGGGAGAACAGGCCAGGTGTTGTAGTGGTGTTGGTCTGGAAGGACTGGAGATGGACTTGTAAGTCTGGGATATGACAACCAGGCAGAGTCTGAATTTTACTGCATCAGAGTAAAAAGGAGGATAACCATTATTGGAGTTACAACCACAACTCATCCCAATCCCACCATCATGGCCAGCAGCAGTGACAAGTCCCCCACCCCAGCCCCAATACTCAAAGAGCAATAGGCCCAGCTTTGGGCCCAGCTCTGGAGGCTAGAGCAAGAGTAAGTGGCATGAGCATGGTGCAAGGCCAAAGAGAAATGGCATCAGGAGCAGGAGGGGCAAGCACAGGCAGAGGTAGAGCAGGTGTGGAAAGCAGAGGAGGTATGTCAGAGGCAACAGTGGTGGAGGAAGATGGAGAAGAAGGACAGAGAAGGAGAAATGAAGTAGGTAGTATATAGAGTTCTGTTTTTTTTTTGTGTGTGTTTTTTGTTCTTTTGTCTTTGTATTTTAATATAGTAGGAATTTGTAGATCAAGAGAAAGACAAGAGTGAACAAAGATCAGAAATCAAACAGAGTAAGAAAACAAGGGGAGAAGTGACTGGAGATGACTTTTTACAGAGCAGGTAGTGCTCTGGTGTAAAACAATAAAATATCTTGAAAGGGACAATAGGTTTGTCCTAGGGAGTCACTGATGCACAAATGGCCAAAG
The DNA here is from genome assembly GCA_038088975.1 of Xerocomus cyaneibrunnescens. Lineage (NCBI taxonomy): Eukaryota > Fungi > Basidiomycota > Agaricomycetes > Boletales > Boletaceae > Xerocomus > Xerocomus cyaneibrunnescens. The sequence continues at coordinate 10,967 of JBBPJY010000703.1, forward strand.
AAAAAAGAGAGAAGAATAAAGAGAATGAGCATACCACCAGTGTGGCTAGCTTCTAAAATGGGTTCTGTAATGGTGAAATGGTATTCCAGGCTTGCTAACAGGTTTCTGGGCTTTCATGTGCAATGTGGACAGCAAGGACAGTCAGCCAAGGCTTTGGGAATGGAGAAAATGGATCCAGACAGTACTCAGACAATGGTCCAATTCTGCTCCCCCAAAACCAGGTACAGTGGGTCAAAAAACTATTCCAATGTTTGCTCATTTTGCACTAAATGCAATGTCTGTCAATAACACCTAATTATTATTCTAAACTCTAACTGCATGAAATGAGGTGCTTGCTCCTGGCTTTCTATTGGTCCATGCATCAAAGCATTTGGTTATGTTTTGATGAAATGGCAGCCATATTGAAATGACAACTCATTGGGACAGTTTTTTGACTTTATACAGCATGTGGTATTTAGTACTTGGTGTAACCTCCCTTGGCCTTGATAACTGCTTGAATGCTTCTAGGCATGCTTTCTATCCATTTCTGACCCTCCTCCATAAAAATCCTTCCCCACTTTACCACAACCCTATTCCATAATTTATAAACCCCTATAAGTATCCTATTATAACATAGAAGGTGTCTTTTTAGGTGACTTCAAGTGTGTTCAATGGAATTGAGGTATAGAGACTGAGAAGGCCAATCCAAAAGCTTGATATCTTGCTCTTCAAACCAGATTTGAGCTCTTTTAAAGGTATGCTCTGGATTATTGTCCTGCTCAAAAATGATTTCATCTGCAAGAATTGCAGAATTCTCCATGTTCTGCAACAATCCTTCCTGCAAAATTGCCACATACTATTCAGCATCCATACTTCCCTCAACCTCACCCAAACTCCCATGCCATTCAGCCCCATACCATGAGTGATCCATTTCAAAACTTGATAGTATCTTTGATCTGTTTGAAAATTATTTCCTTTTTTTTTTCACACATATGCTTGCCCATTTGACCCAATCCTATTGATTTTAGTCTCATCTAACCAAATCATCCTCTTCCAGTCCTTCATAGTCCAATGCTGGTACTTTAGAGCAAAGGCTAACTGTCTTTTTCTATGGTCAGTAGAGAGAAGAGGTGGTTTTTTCTTTACCACAGGCTTTAGAGAGGCTTTTTTAAAGATATTCCTGACTGTGTGTTGGAAGACAGGAGTGCTGACAATAGAATTGATGAAGTGAGTGGCCTGAACTGCATTATTGGCCTTTCTAGTGAACATTTGCTGAATGATGGCATGCTTGTTGGTGGAAAAAAGTTTTGAAGAATGACCACCATGATGGTTTTTCTTCTCTAATCAGATTTCATGAAGAACCCTAACCGCAGTTGACTTTCCTAGGCCAGTTTGGAATACAATTTTCCTATAGAAAAGATCTAGGAAAGCAGGAGAGATGATGTTGTCTCTTTGAGCAGCAAAAAGGTGTTTTATGATGAATTGATTTGTAATGGCAGGGTTTATATATGCTATAGACTGGTCAGTGACATAAGAGTGACATAATATATTACTTCCATAAGGTATGTAATCAGCTTACAGCACTCCAGAGTTCAATATATGTAATGAGAATTCAAAGTCAAAAAACAATCCCAATGAGTTGTCATTTTAATATGGCTGCCATTTCATCCACACATAACCAAATGCTTTGATTATTGGACTGATAGAAAGCCAGGAGTATGCGCCCCATTTTATGTATTTAGAGTTTAGAATAACAACTAGGTGTCATTGACAAACATTGCATTTAGTGCAAAACATGCAAGCATTGGGACAGTTTTTTGACCCACTGTACATGTCCATGTGATAGATAAACATGTCCCAAAACATTCAAACAATGCTAAACAACTACAAATAAACAATCCGGACCCAGAATAGCCTAGCTCAGACCCTAATGCGGTCATCCAGATACAAAATAATGCAATCTGCACTTGAATCCACTTACCTACACCTGAAAGCAGGTTAATCTGCACCAGAAACATACTATGAAACACCACTGTGTGATCAGATAAGTGTTGAACTCCCATTGGTAGTTGATCTGCACTGATACCAGGTCAGATAGCATAGCAGGATGGTCTGGATGCTGCAGACCAGTTACAGGAACACTGGATTGGATGCAAAATGTTGTCCAGTTGATGATATAGTCAGTCAACTTAATAGTGGATGTATTCTGCATGTATCAAAAGTTGATCTGCACTAAAAGCAGGTTGGACAGTGCAGCAGAATAGTCTAGGTGCAGCAGACTGGTCACAGAAACATCAGACCAGGCATGAGGGCAGCTGACTGGCATTGGATGACTACAGAAATGTCAGGGAACCTGAAAATGTGGATTTCACATGTAGGGAACTGCAAGTCTCTACACCAGGTTTCTCAGGGTACCTCTGGTGGAAGTCTGAGATAAATTCCATCACATTCTCCAACTCTATGGCTAGGAGCCAGGAGGTCTCTTCATCAGTTTCCTCATAACCAAACCAATGCTCCAGGTACAGGAGTTGACAGTGACACCTTCTCTGATAAATCTTGGAGTCAAGAATCTCCACAATCTTGTACTCTGGCTCTCCATCCACCTCAATCACAGGAGGCAGAGGCTGGTCATGGTTTGGTATAGTATTCAGAGTAGAAGGTTCTAACTGGGAGACATAAAAAATAGGGTGAACAAAGCAGAGAGAATCAGGAAGGCATAACATGAATGAATATGTACTCAGTTGGGCAATAATAGGGAAGGGTCCCAGATTTTTCTTGGAAAGTGTTTTAGAAGGTCTAGTAGAACAGAAGTATTTTCCACTCATGTATACCAGATCTCCAACTTGGAAGTCCAGAGCTGGGCTA
>JBBPJY010000704.1:0-13809 GCA_038088975.1 Xerocomus cyaneibrunnescens
GACATTCACAGAGAGCGTCCCCATGATAACGATTATCCCCGAAGCCGACCCGTTACCAAATCATTGGCTACTGGGCGCAAATGGGCTGTCAGCGAAAGTGCTTATCTGTGGCGTTGCGACAGCACGAGACATTATCCTGAAAGACAACGTTCCATGAAGCAGCTGCGTGACATCACCTCGAGCTTTGTTAAGTAGCGTCTGTCAGCATCGCCTGTGGTGATGACTGAATTTCTAGAATACTTCGTGAACGATGAGCCATTCGGATCAGCTGAATTTGGTCAACCAATGAAAACCAAGCACAATGGCCTTTGAAATTTAATCTTTGGCCGCCGTGACCGCAAGTATTGTTGTTGGCGCACTACGTGCGAGAGTGCTTAGATGGCCCCCCCACGTACCTTCCCGAACATGAGAGCAATCGGAAGGGCACAAGGAATTGCTTCCCACTGAAAAATCGAATGATACAGGAGGATGCATTGAAAAAGGTGGAGTTCTTTGAAACTCGTTTGAAACCCAGCACTGCGGCAGCAATACACTGTCGTAATACCAGTGGGAGATTTGAAGGCTATGATGCGCTGAGACGCCCCTAGTTGTGAAGGATAAACCGGAGGAAATGCGGGCGTTCCCATGGTACGGTGTTCTACCAGGCTGGTTTTGAACTTCAGAGTTCCGTCTCATGGATACTTAGTAGCCAAGCACCCCGAAAAGGGGTGGCTCACCTCTCCCCACGCCAGATATCAAACCTAAAGCCGTGGAGTTGATGAACTACTGACTCACCGTCAATTGGTCACAGATACGCTCAGAGTTTGTCGGGCACATTTAGGAGTGCGAAATCGGCCGACCAGTTGGCGTACAATTCTCACCTCCAGACTACTAGCCTATCGTATTCCTGCAATTCGAAATTTGGAGAGCTACTGCTGAGCCCCGTAACAAACCATATCGAGCCTTCAGCCGACGGCAGTCAATCCTTACCGGCCTTTATCAAGAGGTCGAGCTCAAGTCATTCGAGGTTCGAGTCGCAGCAAATCAGTGAATTAGAGCTGATGGAGATCCGACCTTCTCCGAAGGGTCTCTGAGAGCCATTGATCCGAAATCATGATGCCAAAAGAAGGGTGTTGCAGAGGCCAAGTGGGTTATTAGTTCTCTTGGCGTACATCGTCATTTCTTTGTTCGATTTCTCGGGTTGCTGAGAGAGGGTACCCTGACCAGTGATGGGCGGCATGTGACAGCCTAGATGGGGCGCAATACGTTCGTGCTGGATGGAGCCAGCGTACGCATATCTAAACCTCTATAACTCTGGCAACATCATTGATGGTGAGAAGTCTTCTACTAGTCCCGACTCAGATGTATGAGTCTTTGACACTCTAATATTCATGTACCTGAGCCATTGACCTGAATCACGTATTATCTTACAGCACACGGACACGCTGCCCTCTATCAAGTAGAGCTTGGTTCATGGTTCTGGACCGACCTAATTGGCACCACGACCTGACTGTGATGATCAACCAGTTGACGAGGAGAAAATTAGGCTGTCACAAGGTACATACGCATGCCAATGCTACAAGACTGTCTGACTTTCGTATATCAACTCGTAGCCGTGTATTTGGATATCGCGGATCAGCCCGGGTTCAGTCTCTGAGGGTGTTTCACAAGTCTGCGGGTCAACCCGTGCTCTACCTACTTGATAAATGACTCGCACTTCAAACGGCATCACAAGATATTGCAAACTTCGTGGATATAACTCAGGAATCAGTAGCGTGTTAAGAGCTGCAATCGAAAGATTGAGCGTTGGGATCGAAGATAAGACGAAAGCAACAGAAACAAACCATAAGATTGAACTGTGGAGCCAAAAACGAAGAACTAAAGGCGGGCTTGAATGCGAATGAAGCCGACTGCTCACGACGAATGATCCCTAAATCTGATACTTGTTTCACCAAGCCCTCGAACTATGTTGGCAGGCAGCTCCCCCCGCTATATTATTCGTTCTGCCAGCTCCGAGAAGTCTGCCAGTTCTATATTCTCCTCCAAGAGCCTCCAGCATGGCCAGCATGGTAATATTGACCATACAGTTGCTTAGGCTGTGTGGTGATTGATCACTTTATAGGCTTCCTCTATTCCTTCCTCAACCTCGACCTCAACCTCGACCTTCGTAAGTAATCTCCCTTGCAAGCTCCCCAGTCACCAACTCACTCTTCCACTAGTGGTTTTACTTTCTGTCGCCTCTCAGAGCCATATGGTCGCTCAGTGGTGCCAACCATAAGAGCCCTGTCTCTCATTCCGAACCAACAAGCCCCTCAACTCTTCGCGATCCGAACCCCGTTAATCATGGTCCCACCTCAACCGACCCCAGCCCTACTCCTTCAATTTTCGCGGGCTCCTCAGATCATCTATTGCAACGTGATCCCCCCACACTACCAAGCGGTGGTCAGGTTGGCCGAGATCCGTTCCGAGACCCCATTGCATCGCTGCCACTACCTACATTTGATTTATTTCAAGAGGTCCCTAGAGCGACAGCCATAACCCTCCTTCGAGAATGGGGCGAGAGTGACTTGCTCACAGCCCCTCCAAAAAGCTCCGAGGGATTAGAGCTCGTCGCCATGACCCATGGAAAGTGGTGGCGAGCCGAGTTTCAACACGAGTTTCTACTTCTACTGGTCTACAATGCGAAGACAAAGTGTGTGATCCGATTAATTTTTTCTCATTTTATCTGACACTTGTAGGGCTACATTAAACCTCCTCTCGGAGCGAGACGTAGACAAATCGCGTGCGGTTAGCACGACAGTAGCGCGAGCCAAAGATACGCTTTGCATCGTTTCAGAGAAGGATATGAAGAAGCACTACGCAAATATTATAACGGTCTCCCGGACGGTCTGGAATCGGTCTCGTCCTCCACTCCACGAAGTGATTGCCCTGCTATTTCTCACCAGCCAACTTCACCCAGACTATTCAGCCCTCGGGAGTAATTGCTATCTTTTTGCAGCAGTTGCACGCGTTGCAATTGAAGAATATCACTCAAAATATCAACCCCAGAAAGCTGGTTCATCGAAGACCTTCAAGGGATCGAAGCTATGCTCGTTGCAAATCATTGCTCCACCATCTATTTACAGGGACGTGTTACAGGTTGTTGTCCTCTTCCACGAGCGGTATGCTACGGCAGGGTGCAACCAGCAAGGACAAAGGACGTAGACCACCATGTTTGAATCTTTTGCACGTTCGGGTCGCAACTTGTACTGCAGTTAATCCACATTATGGCATTGGGGTTCGTTTACAGATAATAATCTAACTGAATGACTTGGAAACAGAGGGGAAGAAAATAACCCTCGACGTTACATAGTGGTCCGAGCAATCAAGGAAGTGTAGCTGGTGTCGAAACGAGCAGCATCTCGGTTGACTATGTCACGCGACACCATCGCCACGATGAAATGCGCCGATGAGGGACGGTAGCAAAGAAACATCCACCCAGTCATCGCGTGCTATTTTGACGTTGATCATCGAGACTGGCAAGAAGCGGTCGAGGATGACAATGCTCAGAGCGCTCAGACCTCAGTCGCTTACGTCTGGTGCGTGATGAGCCCCGTCTTGTGGGAAGAGAAGCCGAGGCTAGAACTCGGTAGTGTAAGATTTTCTCACCTGTCAATTGAATAGTGTGGACCCCCCATAGCACAAGCGATCTGTCTTCCATCAGAATATGTTCAGGATAGTAGTAGGGCCACAGTAGGGACTCCATCATCGCGTTCGTCTTTCTCCTCTTCGTGGGCCGCCGGCATATCTACTCTCATTTAGTCCGTGCCTACTATATTCGGAAGTTCATGGACGAGATTCTGTCACCCAGCTTCCATGCCAAAGGACTCTGCAATCCTCAACTTGGGGTGGTCTCGCCCTCATTTTTACATAATAGTACGTACGTGAACCTGACCACCTTGGAACATTCTCGGATGGAAATGTTATTTGAATCGACTCTCTAGGACGCCCCTTCGGACACATTGGCTCGTTCGCTCGGACCGTTCGGATAATCGTAGCTCGTACGGTGGAAAAATATGGTACGAAGACGAGGGTTGGGCTTTCTACATTGTGAAACAGCTGCTTCCGCTGAAGTAGGCTTGACCTGTTGTAGTAAACTTCCTGGCCACAGCGACATGAGGTGCTACCGCTGGCCCCTGTGTCCTATCTCGGCCTCATTCCATTTTGGAGTGAGGTATCCCAGCAAGTCCCACGATCTTACATCGGGTGAGCCTCGGAATTGAGCACGCATGTTGTCGTCCGATCTGTAAGCGAGCTGTTTACATGGTTACACCTCGAGTCCGCATGGTCACCTAGTGGTATGTTGTCTGCTCTGCTATGGCGGGTATGTTAAAAATATCACAACTTCGGTATATAACTCACTATGATATCTGAGCAGCTCTGTGCTACACTTGGGAAATGATTTGGGATCCCATTTGTATTACTAGTGGGTCGTAAGCTGCGGTTGAAAGGTTGGGCCATTCACTCGGAAAGTCGAGGCAGCCATTGCTAAACTGAGACATTTGCGACACCCGGGCCTCCATACCGTCCTAACACCTGATATAATTATCGCGCTGGCAGGTCCTCAAACCACGTCTAGTTGGCAGTTACTACCCCCCCATACTATTCAGCTGTGAGTCACCTTCCACCCCCATATTCTCGATCCTCCAGGATGGTGAGCTCAACCATATAGTTGTGTATGCCATGTGATGATTGCTCACTTTATAGGCTTCTTCTACTTCTTCCAAATCCTCGTCACCTTCCTCGGTAAATGGTTTATCTTGCAAGGAACCCAGCGGAAGACTCACTCCTTCACTAGTGGCTCCACTTTCTAGCCTCCCTCAAAGCCTTGTGCTCACTCAGGCGCTCTGATCATAAGACACATCCCGGAACTTCTAGCTCCTCAGATGTTTCCCCTCCGAGCCCCGCTAGTCATGCTACCTCTGAAGTTGGCTGGAGCCCTACACCCTCCTCAACTTTCGCAGGCTCCTCCGACCATTTGTTGCATCATAATCCCACACCACCGAACGGCAGTCATATTGGCCGATATCCGAGCCAAGATTCTACTCCATGGCCTCCACTACCTACATTTGATCTGTTTCAAGAGGTCCCTAGAGTGACAGTCAAGACCCTCCTCCAACAGTGGGGCGGGAGTGACTTGCTCACAGCTCCTCCAGAAAGCTCCAAGGGATTAGAGCTCGTCGCCATGACCCATGGTAAGTGGTGGTGGGCCGAGTATCAACACGAGTTCCTACTTTTACTGGTCTACAATGCGAAGACGAAGTACGTGGTTTGATTAGATTCTCCTCGTTCCATCTGACATTTGTAGGATTACCTTACACCTTGTCGCTGAGCGAGACATAGACAAGTCGCGTGCGGTTAACATGGCGGTAGCGCGAGCTGAGGACACGCTTTCCATTCTTTCAGAGAATGCTCTGAAGAAGAACTTCACAAATATTATAACGGTCTCCCAGGTGGTCTGGAATCGTGCTCGTCCTCCGCTTCATGAAGTGATCACCCTGCTATTTCTCACCAGCCAACTTCACCCAGACTATTCAGCCCTCGGGAGTAATTGCTATCTTTTTGCAGCAGTTGCACGCGTTGCAATCGAAGAATATCATTCGAACTATCAACCCCAGAGAGTGTGTTCGTCGAAGACCTTTAAGGGATCGAGGCTATGCTCGTTGCAAATCATTGCTCCACCATCTATTTACAGGGACGTATTACAGGTTGTTATCATTTTCTATGAGAGGTACGCTACGGAGACTGCAGGCGGAAAAGGACGTAGACCTTAGTGGTACGTTATTACCATCTCATGCTGGTCCTATGTTTCTTATTCAAGACTGCTATATGGGGTAGAAGTCCATATATCAATACGAATCGCTAGAGAGACACGAAACACAGCTCCATTGAATCATGCGGACGCAGGCGCCACCATCGACTATCAGGGGTGGAAGCGTGAGGCGGGGTTTTCATTTAAAACGAAGAACGGAAGTCTGCCCCGCATTTTTTGGTGTCCACGCCTGACGGCATAAAGTTTGATCTCACTTCCACCTAGCTGTAAAAGATAAAAGGTGTATTCAGACATTGAGTCGAAACCTCCGCAACAAATAATCGGTCGCAGGGTTTCCGATGGTCCTTCGATCAGCGGCGCAGTCTGACGTTCACTTCGTCAAGGGGGGTAAACGGTATCCGACGGTCTGCATCTCTACGTCGCCCTCGGCCCTTAGCTGAAGATAATGGAAGTTTGAGTCAGTGTAAAGAGTCAATCACGCGATGGCAGTCGTACATACGCCAGGCTCACTTGTAAAGGAAACAACCAGATCATGGACGAAGCCGCATGCGTAATCGCTGTCGAGATTTCTTTAAGCATGCGGTACAGTACATGATAAACTATAGACCTATGTACTACTATTTGTGTCTTGAAGGTACTGAAAGCAGATTGAGAAATAAAGCCATCTCAGTCTACTGCACCCACACTGTTAGCACGTATCGAGGTTAATCGAGTCCCGGCTTATCGTTATCTTTTCATACCACATCCCTAGAACATATCTGGATGGAACACGACAACAAGCACCGACTTGGCAGTACGCATCCACGGCCAGCGGGGGGTCAGCGGGAAAATCGGTGACAACGAAATATTCATTCGGTGTGACAAAGTCCACCCGTGAGGTGCTGTTGATTGTTGGAATTTGCACACTGCACAAGAGTGCAGCAACCGAGCACAAAGTACGAAATACCGATGCAATTGACGATGTGATATACATGTGTCTAGAATGGCAGCTTTCCGCCTGACAACTTGGAGGGCTTGAGGGGGTTCGGTCGCCTCCTCTTGTAATACTACGGGAGGACTGTAAAAACCCCAAGCAAGGACAGAGCAATAAGATACTCGCCTGCTTGTAACGCTGGATACGTTTTGCCATGTCGCGCATGAGTATCTTGCGTTTCAAAGCTTTCTTCTCTGCTACCCGCTCCCACTTGTGGCCCTTGAACATACGCTTCTTCCCCGCGTAAAGTCTGTTACCGATCTCCGCTCCGGGCACCTTGCGCTCCCTCACTTTGCCGACCCATTCGATGGGCTGAGACCACTGCTCCTCTGGAACATTCGCATTTGCGTCTGTCTCAATCTGGACTTCGGACGCAGCCTGTACCTGAGACTTTTTTGACAATGGTTGCGCCTTGGCAGACGAGATGGCTGCAAAGTGTGCTGCATATGTCTTCGGTGCAGGTGGGAGCAGTGTCAAGGTGCCTGACGCGCGAGCTTTCTTGATGAGGTCTGCCTGCTGGCGGAGGGAGTACTTTGGTGGTGCCCATCGACCCGTCTGCGGGTTTTTCGTAGGGATGAACGGGTTTGCACGCTTTGGGAAGTTGTTTGTCGACGATTCGGGCTCGACGTGAGGAGGCTGCGAAAAGTCGAACTTGGCAAAGTCAAAAGGGGAGCTGGCGGATGAAGTTTGGGCTGGCTTTGGAACGAGAGGAGGAGGGGCCTTTGCAAGCTCCCGCAGCCTGAAACGCTTGACAGCTTTGGTGGCCATGGAAGAAGGAATCACCACATAATTACCTTACCTGGCATGCATTTATGTAAGTAGATCACATGCACGATGGCGGTTGTCCAAGGGTCTGCCTTTCCAGCTCTTATGAGTGCAGCTTCCCTTCTCAATTTACTTCGTACCAGCTTATCGCCGATGAAATCGACAATGTACGCTACTTTCTTGAAGGTGATCCTATTCCAGAACTCACTGATCTGCTCGGTCATTCGGGTCTTGTTGTGTGTTGTACGAAAACCCTGCAGGGCTCGATGTCCACTTACTCATGAGTCGTTCAACGTTGTCTCGCATGTCTTCGCTTCGTAACATGTGCAACGCGTCTGGCAAGCTGCCACCCAGTCCTTTTATTCCAAAGCAAGGTTTCCCCTGGCGTAGCCGGCACTTCCCAAGTTCGTCCTATTGATAGGGGTTTTGCCACTGATACACCAGTACGTCAGGGAGCCTTTTTGCCTTGTTTCTGCAAGCCAAGTCACTGTTCAACCATCACCGTGCCACAAGGTTCCTCAGACTTGTTAGTGGTCAATGATGCGGACCATGCCTGATCCTCCAACAGCAACATCGAACCCACTACTAATACCAGAGTTGTTTCAATGCATTTTAGATGGTGTTGATACACCAGAAAGTGACCTCCTAGCCTCTGGGACTCCGCACAACGACCTTTTGGAGGCGCAGCGAGCGCTGGCTGCTCTGGCTCAGACGTGTCGTACACTCTCAGAACCTTCCCTAGACCGCCTTTGGCGGAGATTAGACTCGCTCGAACCTCTTATTCGATGTTTTGCGCCGGTTGTCGACGAGGAGAAAGCAAGGGTGAGTCGTCTCCTAACATACCTGTGTTCTCACTGGCAGGTCTGATAAATATCGGTAGACCCTACCATTCCCTACCGAATGGATAATCATTACTCGGTACTCTCACCGTGTCCAGGAACTTGCACTCTAGTCACTCGTCGACAACTTATTTTTGGGATCCGCTTCAAGTTGCTTGCGGTCTCCCTTTCTCCTCCCCAACTTGAGGATACTGAGGTGGTCCGTGTCATCCAACCACGAAGATTCGGATCTCACAATGATAATGCATCAATTATTCTCGTTTCTCTGTCAGTCATACTCTATTGGACACAACATGAACTTGATTCGTTCCTTCAAAACTACCTTGTACTTTGCGCAGGGTTGAAGTTGGACATTCACCAATCCCTTTTCCATCGCAGACGCGTCTCCATCGGACATCCACCAACTCTCGCAGGCTATTTGTGCTCACAAGCACCTCGAATCTCTCGAGCTATCTATTCCCATTGACGATGTTCTGCTGAGATACGTTATGCTATCTCCGCAACTCAGACTAGTCTCCTTAGTGCTCCACCTGACGGAGTCAAATTTAAGCAAGATTCGCACTCCACCTACAGACATCCCATTTCGCAGCGTCAAGAAGCTGGAATTGCTTGTATGGGACCTCCATTTTGTTCTCAGCCTCCTACGACCTGAGGACCAGATGTTCCATACGTTCCGTCTTCGCATCCGTGGTCAGCATGAAGCAAGAAATATCTTTGCTTTATTAACTACATTGGCCTCCCCTCAGCGTATGGATTCCCTCCAGTCAATTCATCTCACACTCGACAATTGGTATGCCCATCCGCACGAAAGAATCAATATATCCTACGACAATGCTGTACCTACGACACTCTCCACCCTCTCACATCTTTCAGAAATCTTCGTGAACTGGTGCTCCTTCTATACAATCAGACCTTTCTCAACGATAAACAATTGGCAGACTTGGCTCGCAGCTGGCCCATACTTGAGGTCCTCAAGTTCAATAGCAATCATAGATGTTATGGCACCTCCATCACCCTGGGAGGGTTGTTATCTCTCCTTATGCTTTGCCCGCGTCTACGCGAGCTCAAGCTGTCCCTTGACGTCAGGGTGGTTCCGAAGAGGGCAAGCATGGCTGTATGCAATACTACTCTCACATCTCTTCGGCTCCCAGATTCACCCATCTACGATGCGCGCTTAGTAGCAGACTTTTTCGCTAGGCATCTCCCGTCCGTGACACACGTAGATGTATATTTTCTAGTTACGCCGTCGCTACCATATCGGCCCCCGAAGGAGTATGACTTGGCGTGGGCTGAGGTCAACGAGTACCTGTGCGTAGACTAACATCACATCGAGATTTAGGTAGCCGCCGAGATACATACCCTTGGCCAACCAAGTCGGAGACATGATTTCTGGCATGTCGAAATTGCGTAACATGGTTTTGTTTTCGTGTTTGTCTGCGCTGGTGGCCCTCTTGCAGGGGTATGACATTCTTGAGACTTTCCATTCTCGTCACGTACCAGAGATGATTTAGGTCTTTGATTTTCATCATATGTGGGCAAGGTCTGACATTATCCTCCGAGGGCCGCATCTCACCTCACGGTGTGAATACGGTAGTCGAACTTTTCATGATACACCTGATACACCTGGCATGGCTGGGTTCAAGACCACTAATTTGCTATCGAGTTTAATTTACGCCCTTGTCAACTTTGAAACTTGTCTCAGACTCTTGCATTGTTGTTAGTCACTTCCACCTCCACCTGCAGATTTTTATGACACATCAAACGAACATGAACAATACATATATACAAGATACTATGGATCACCTCGCTATCTCCGACCCAGTAAAGTAACATCACAGGATGAGACCGAGATGCCATGTAAGTAATTCTGAAAAATAATAGTGTTGCATAGCACAGAACGAGGCATCAAGCGTTCGCTTGACCCATCGACCGTTTATCCAGCGAACCATCCTCGCGCACTCCGTGAGCCGCTGCCTTCTGGGTAATCTGCTCGATCGCATTTTCGCCATCAAACAATGCCGCTGTTTCCTCTAACGTCCGGTCCTTTGTCTCCACGAGAAAAAACCACGAAAAGACGATCTCGAAAACGAGCCAGCACACGTACACGATCTACGACACAGACAAATGAGTTACAGAGCCAAGTCAAACACGAGCACAGGTCAGGCAGAGTACGTACATAGTATTTCCATCCCAGGGCAGCCAGTGCGATCGGATTCACGTATTGGTTGAAAATGAGCGCGAGCGAGACGACAAAATTGAAAAGAGAGAGCCCCTTGGCACGGAGGTGAAACGGCAGAATCTCGACCGTGTAGGCGATAGCAAGTGGAGTAAATGCGAGCGCGTACGCCGACGAGTAGAGAAAGATGAACGCGATGACAGCATGACCCGCCGCGGCCGTGCCATGCTGTGCATATTCTGAGAAACAGATCGCTTGCGCCATGTAGGACAGTGTCATTAGACCAGCCGAGGGGAAAAAGAGAAATCGACGCCCGAGGTGATCGGTTGCGTATGCGGCGTAGAGAGCGCTGATGAGACTCCAGATCTGGAGGACGCCGTTGATGAGCAACTGGGTGCTCGAACTGGTGATGCCAATCTCGTTTAAGACCTTGGAAAGGTAATACGAAAGGAGACCATTGCCGGACCATTGAGTGAAGATGGCGATGGCGATGATAATGCGCATGCGTTTCCGGTTTCCCGGGGTCGCAATGAGCGATTTCCAGCCAATGTTGGCAGCGACAGTCTGGTCGAACTCGAGGGCGGCCTTGATTTCGTTGAATTCGAATTGCACAACAGGGTCCTGTCTGCAAGTATCTCAGCGCACGGATAATAGAATTCGAGAGTAAACACGTACTCATTGCCATCGGCGTGATAATAGGCGAGCGTCCTTAGAGCCTCAGCTTCACGTCCTTTGCTCACCAGCCAACGAGGTGATTCTGGTGCGAGTAGGATCAACACTACCTGAATAACAGAAGGAACACCCTGCAACAGTGATGGCAAGCGCCAAGCCCACGAGTTGTTAATCCTAAACGAACCAAACGTAGTCCACGCAGCACTAGCAAAGATCATCGTGAGCTCAGAGTCAAGAGGTACACCACGTGAATAAAGATACTTGCATGATAGACCCAGAATACCAAAGGCAATTATACAAGGATGTTAACGGGGCACGATATGTTGGATATGAAAGTTCGGTAACCAACATCGGAGCAGCATTGGCTATATGTGACATATATACTTTCTCAGCACGTCGACGGATGATTAACAAAATTGTTACGAAACTTGCCTGCGAATGTATTTCCAAAGCCGATCAAGAATCGAGCGCCAATAAACATTCCGACGGATTGGGAAGCAGTTTGAATGACAGTCGCAATACACATGATGGCCGCACCAAACCAGATTGCTCGACGACGACCGACCCCGTCGGACAAGTATGGGGCAAATGGATAGCCTGCCAGTGCACCGATGTTCTACACACTGACAGTTAACAATAACAGACCATACCAAGAAGGCACTTGCCTGGATGGCATTGAGCAATCCCAGATTCCCCTTGGATGGGTAGTTGAAGGCAGACTCCCACTGAGGCAGACTCTGCAAACCGTTCATCATGCTTCCATCGTAACCCGTGGTCGAGGAGGTAATGAGACTACCGGCAATGTCACACCGTCAGAAAGATCAGAAAATAAGGTTCTGCTAGACATACAGAAGGACAATCCACGCATTAAGGGCAATGAGTCTGAATAGATGGGGATGAATACGATAATGCGTGACTGAGCAGTTGGTATCCAAGCACTCACCGTCTGTTATTGTGCCACTTTCTTGTGGGATCAACTAAGTGCGCCAACGAGGAATGCCGAACTGCAGGAGTACCACCGGTACCCATGATGCACTTCCTCAAAAAGCTGGGTGATCAGGAAGAGGGAAAAAAGTGTAGGAATGGGGTTCTGACCGGGACCGTACGGCGCTGGAGCATTTTACAGCTGTTCATGGGCTTCTGTTACGTATTATGAATACGTGTTCCGCATTTGATCCTACGTTATTAGCCGCCGTTCGCCTCCGAGTTTAAAACTGCTCTCCGACCTGAAGTGGCAGAAACGAGGAGCTTAGCGTTTAACAACTTACAGTTAGGTTGAGCGTTGAATACCTCAATGTTCCCAACGAGTGCTTCACAGTACGACTTACCGAGCGACCCCCAAAAATGGAGAATAGGATTGATACCCCCTGTTGACTCGGCCGAGTTTGGGATGAGACTCAAAAAGACCTTTGTAAATTTGGTTGTTCGTGTTCAAGAGACAGAATACACACTTACTCGAGTTCTACGCCCGAGAATGGTACCTTGAGGTAGTCAAAAATTGATCGTCCCCAGACAGTGTGTCCCGCCGGAAGCCGCTCGAAGCTCGACACCATGCCTCGGAGAACTTGAAGCTCTCGAAACGCGAGCTTGTTTCGTTTCGGCTGAAACATCGGAAGGGCTTTTCATTGCCGCTCTTCTCCACTCATTTTCTGCGTTCATGACGGTTTGATACTATATAACCCGTGTTAGTAAGGAAGGCAAGCAATACAACAAGGAGGTGAAACTTGGGAAGTATTTCGAGACCGCAGGGGGTTTCTGCCGCGTCACAATGTACCAATTCTACAGTCAGTGATCACACTACAAATAACATTCGAGTTCGGAGGGTGTCCCTGTGTTTATATGCTGTCCAGGGCTGCCTACATTTGGACCGGTATCTGGGTTCCTGATAAATATACGTACCACAACACCACATCTTCGGCTACTCTCCATGGCCTGGCGATCTTATAGTCATGAGCATGTTGACTCACAGTAAGACCGTTGCTTATCGTTTGGTTACTACACACCAAGGGATCCGTGATGGCAAGACGTCGGCAAACTTTGGACATACTGCGACTTCGCAGCACGCGACGATGTATAAAATGGAGTGAACCATCTATTGTGCCATCTTCTTTCCCTCATCTCATGACAGCTCGAAAGCTGCGGGGCTCATCACACACCAAATGCCACTCGCACGCGTCTGTCGTCATGAAGGGGTAAGGTCTGAGCGTTCCGGTCATCCTTGACCACCTCTCGCTGGGGCTAGTCTTGACGGACTGTGCAACGTACCACAAACCGCATATCACCGTCGTGCGGCGGTCAATATTGAGAGAGCGTCGCGATGACTTGGCGTGTGTTTCTGTACTATCTTAGGCCTCTCGGTGCTCTCTATCTGCAGCGACAGTGTCCTTTGTGATGCACGGCACATCAAGTCCACTAACGCGTTTCACGACTTGGTCGATCCTACAGTGTTGATATACTCGCCGTAGGAGGAGACGCCGAGTCGGCGCCCTGAGTCTCGACTCTCGCGTTCAATTCGTGGATCGCGGTCATGTCGATTGCGAAAATCGACTCAGACTACTCTTCAGCTGTTATGGGTCTTTTTCTATATATATAT
>JBBPJY010000705.1:0-13805 GCA_038088975.1 Xerocomus cyaneibrunnescens
AAGATGTCATGATATTTTGTTTTGTTTTGTTTTTTATCTTTTTTCTTTTAATATAGTAAGAGATTTTTGGAGATTGAGAAAAAGACAAGAGTGAAGAAGGATCAGAAATCAAACAGAGTAAGGAAATAAAGAGAGGAGCAACTGGAGATGACTCCCTACGGAGTGGGTAGCAGTCCAGGTTTCTCAGGGTACCTCTGGTGAAAGTCTGAGGTGAGTTCCATCATGTTCCCTAGCTCCATGGCTAGGAGCCAGGAGGTCTCTTCATCAGTTCCCTCATAACTGAGCCAATGCACCAGGTACAGGAGTTGGCAGTGACACCTTCTCTGATTGATCTTGGAGTCAAGGACTTCCACAATCTCATACTCTGGCTCTCTGTCCACCTCAATCAGAGGAGGTGGAGGCTGGTCAGGGTTTGGTATAGTATTCAGAGTAGAAGTTTCTAACTGGGAGATGTAAAAAACAGGATGAACAGAGCAGAGAGAATCAGGAAGACATAACGTAAATGAATGTGTACCCAGTTGGGCAATAATAGGGAAAGGTCCTAGATTTTTCTCTAAAAGTTTTTTAGAAGGTCTAGTAGAGCAGAAGTATTTTGCCCTCATGTATACCAGATCTCTGACTCAGAAGTCCAGAGCTGGGCTATGCTTGGCATCGGCTGGGCCTTGATAGTGACGTTGCGCTGCAAGCATCTTCAATCAGAGGAACTTGTGTAACTGTTCAAGGTCAGTGACATAAGCAGATGCTGAGGAGGAGGTTAGGGAGTGATCAGAATAAATGGAGAAGTTCAGGTGATAACCCTTGTTTGTGAAGAACAGTGATACTCTGGTGATAGCACTTGGAGCATTATTGTAGGTGAACTCTGCCAGAGGCAGGAGATCGGACCAGTTGTCCTGTTGATAATTACAGTAAACCCAAAGGTACTGCTCTAGTGTCTGGTTAGCACATTTCGTTTGTCCATCACCTTCCAGATGATAACTGGAGGTGAAGTGGAGGCATATATCTAGTGCTTTACCTAGGGATTTGAAGAAGTGAGATACAAACTCGGAGCCCCTGTCAGAGGTGATATGGGAGGGAACTCCATGCTTGGAGAAGACATTGATGAGAAATAGCTGTGTGAGGTCAGTGAAGGAAATGGTATCATGGGTAGGGATGAAAATGGCTTGTTTTGATAATCTGTCAATTACCACTAGGATGGCGGTGAAGCCTGCTGAAGCTGGAAGATGCTCTATGAAATCCATGGAGATGGAGTTCCATGGCTTTTCTGAAATAGGAAGCTGTTTGAGGAGGCCGTATGGGCAATGCCTAGGGGTTTTAGCATGAGCACAGGTTGTACAAGAACTAACATAATCTTTTATGAATGTCCAGATGCCCAGCCAGGTATACTCTTGACAGATGAGTTTCAGAGTACAGTTCTGACTGAAGTGACCTGCAGTAGGGTGATCATGAAAAGTCTGGAGGATCTGAAGTTGAAGGTCACCTTGTTCTGGGACATAGATATGGCTATCATGGAGGGAACCTTCTGGAGAGATGGTCCAGTGAGGGTCATTGGTAGGTAGAGCAGAAAGGAGAGGAGATGCAACAAAATCATTAGAAAGAGAGGAGAGGATGTCAGAATGGAGCTGCTCAATGTCAAGGAGGAATGAGGCCTGGAGGACCAGAGCTGTGAGATGAGTAGCTTGGAGGGACACAGTGAGTTGGTCCTGTGTAAACATGGGTCTGTTATTGTCAGGGTTAACACAAGTGTAGTCCTTGTCCCCTTCTTTAGGATAGACGTCCCAATGTCTAGTCAGTGCATTGGGTTTCGCTCCAAGCTTGCCTATGCAATACTGTACTGCTAGATTGAATTGGCAAAGGTATTCCGACCAGTGGGCTTGCTGGTGGGTAAGCATTTTGGTAGAGGTGAAGTATTTGAGGTTCTTGTGGTCTGTGAAAACGGAGATCAGAGTTCCAGAGCCTTCAAGGTAATGTTGCCACTGATTAAAGGCTTCGAAAATGGCTAGGAGTTCCTTATCATGAGTATCATAATTCAGTTCTGCATCATGGAGAGAACAAGAATAAAATGCTATAGGGTGTAAGTCATTATCTGGAGTGGAAATGAAAAGGATTCCTGCGATAGCATAATCAGAAGCATCAGTTTCAACGATCATCAGAGTATCTGGAATCCAGTGAACTAGCACTGGAGTGAATGTGAAGGCAGCCTTAAGGCCCTGGAATGCCTTCTGGCAGTCCTCAGAGAAGTTCCAAGGAGCACCTTTGCAAGTAAGGCGGGCTAGTGGAATGACAATATTAGCATAATTGTGAATGAAGTGATGATAGAAATTGGCAAAACCAAGGAAGGACTGAATGTTCTTGACCTTTCTGGGTTTGGGCCAATCCACAATGGCTTTGATTTTATCCTCAGCCATAGCAAGACTGGAGGGAGTGAGCATATATCCAAGGTACTCAATGGAGTCTGAGTGCCACTCGCACTTCTCTGGCTTCAGGTATAACCCATTAGCTCAGAGTCATCAGAGTACTTTCCAGACATGCTTCTGGTGGGAGGCAAGGTCTTGGGAGTAAATCAGGATGTCATCTAGGTAGACCACAACAAAAACATCTAGCATATCAGCAAAAATACTATTGATGAACCTTTAAAAGGCTGCTGGAGCATTAATAAGTCTGAAAGGCATAACCAACCATTCAAATGATCCATAGCAGGTCTGGAATGTAGTTTTCCATTCATTGCCTTTGGCAATGTGGACCAGGTGGTACACATGCTGGAGATCAAGCTTAGTGTAGACCTTTGCTCCACTCAGAGCATCAAGGAGGTCAGCAGTGCACAGAAGGGAATAGCAGTCTTTCTTGGTAATAACATTGAGGCCACAGAAGTCAACACAGAGATGGAGGGATCCATCCTTCTTCTTGACGAAGAGCATTGGAGCAGCATGGGATGAGCTGGAGGCTTGAATAAAGCCAATGTTCAGGTGCTCATTGATGAAGTCATGGAGGGTTTGTTGTTCAGTAGGGAAGAGGGAGTAGAGCTTTCCAATCAGAGGAGAGGTGCCTTCCTCCAGTTCGATCTTGAGGTTGAAAGGACAATGAGATGGTAGGATATCTGCTTTTCTTTTGCTAAAGACCTCTGTGAAATTATGGTACTCTGGAGGAACTCTGGAGAGATTTATGGGTTCCTTGGAGATATTGGAGATGGAGGCAGAGCATGCCTTGGTGTCCTTAGGATTCTGGAGTTTTATGGTGAATTGGACTGAGCCTTCCATCTTGCATGCTTGTGCAAATGCAGCAGCATTGATGAAAGAGATGAGAGGGCATCAGAGTCCAGGAGCAGTAGGCAATTCTGGAGTGTGCTTTGGGGTCAGCAGAGAGTCGGAAGGAGTAACAGAAGGAGTGGGAGGAGGCTCCAGAGGCACAGAGGATGACATCAGGCTTGGCATTCTGTCTGCAGGAGTTTGGAACAAAATGCTGCTTGTGATCCAGTCAATCAATGGATTGTAGTGGGTGAGCCAGCTATGTCCTAAAACTAGTGAGCATGAGAAACCCAAGGAGGTGACAAAAAATGTCTTGGAGGTGGTCTTGCCTGACAGAAAGGAGATGGTCAGTTCTACAGAGGAGTTAATAGAGGATGAAGAGGAGCCGTCAAAAAGACGGAGTGAAATCAGAGAAACAGAGTTCATAGGTATTTTGTATTTGTTAGTAAAAGAGGAATCAACAAAACAGTGAGTAGAACCAGAGTCAATAAGGACAGGAACAGAGAACAGAGAGAGATCAGGAATAGAGACAAAAGGTCAAAGAGAGTTTGGATTAGAAAGAGCAAATGTGTTGAGATGAAGCTCCTTGAGAGCATGGTCAGGTTCAACATGACTTCCAGCCTGTGTGGAGTCAGAGGAGTCACTCTCTATTTTTTCACCTTGGAGGAGGTGGAGCTGGAGGCTGTCGCTGCCAGAATAGCAGCAGTGGAGTGGGCCTTTGCAGCTCTAGAGGTGGATTTCTGGCAGTCTTTAGCAGAGTGACCCAGCAATCCACAGAAAAGACAAAGGTTATTCTTAATCTGGTGCTGGCACTCCTCTGGGAGGAGCTTGCCATCCTTGCCAAGTTTAGAAGAAATAGATGGGTCCTTAGAAGGCCCATTATCTTTGTTGTCCTTTCCAGAAGAACTGGAGTTTGGAGAATTGTTGCTATTGCCTTTGGACTTGTCATCCTTGGGCTTAGCAGACATTGATGGAGTGGATAAGTTTGAGGGTTTGGAGTTTCCGGAGTTGGAACTGGAGGCCTTGTTTGTGCAAAAGATCTCTTCCTTGCACTCCCAGTGTTGGTGATCGAACTGCTGGACAAGGGCTCAGAAATCATGGATGTTGTTGGGCTTACCCTGGCATGACAACTCATCCTTGATTTGGTCTGGGAGGCCATTGTAGAAGCTCCAGCAAAGAGCACCAGGGCCCCAGCCTTGGACCTGGGATGCAAGGCAGTTCCATTCAACAATATACCTAGAAATTCGCTGTGAGTCTCACATTTGCAGTTGCTTGAGTTGAGCTTCTGCATCAGCTACAGGATCATAAGGCCCAAAATTGGATTGTAATTCGAATAAGAAAGTTTTCCAATTGTCCATCCATAGTGGATGCTTCTCCAGTGGTTCATCTCCGAGCAGGTCCAGTTTGAAATACTCTAGGGCTATGCCCTTAAGATAAGATTGGGCAAATGTTACCTTGGTCTGGTTCATTTTGAAGGACTTTGGATTTGCTTGGAAATTGAGTTCGCATTGGACTACAAATGGACAGGGTTTCTTGGAGTCAAACCTGTCAAAAGGATCAGGTTCTCAGACTTTGGTTTTCTGGGTTTTGGAGCTCTTCTTGCTTCACAATGCCTGCCTGGTTATGTCCCGGATTGCCCCAGCTAGCTGGATGAATGGTTCAAATGCAAGCAGAACATTGTTCAGCTGCTTGAAGTCATCATGACTGAAGGGGTTGTCATGGGGGTCAGGGTCTTGCTCATTGGAGCTGAAGGGTGAATCTCTGTCATCTCTGGAATTCTGTGGCAGAGGGCCACTGGGTCCATAACCCCTGCACTCATCATTGCACTTGGGTAGCTTCCTAAAGCAGGGTCCAACCAGGGACTCTGAGCAGTCTGGTAGGGGGGTCAATGGAGACAGAGTGCCCCAATGAGGGCAGTATCCCAAGGCAGAGTTGCCAGGCCTGGCAGACAGGCTGACAAATTCACCTGGAATTGTGTGGGAACTACCAAAGGTGTTCTGCAAGGCACTCTCACGAAGGGTAAATAATCAGGAAGTCATAAGGACAAACCTATACAAGCTTGAGTATGAATATATTGTCAAATCAATGAGTCAACTATTGAATCTCTGGGATCTCCATGCCTACTCTGGTCAGAGGAGGATGGTGAGTACTGAGGTGGAAGGAGTTAGTGACAAGGGTGGACCGGAGGTCCAACAGAGGAAGTGGGGGAGAAGAACTTAGTGAGGACATTGGCATAGGACTTATAGGTCATGCCCTTGTATAGGTTCAGGTCCTTGTATTTCAGAGATTGGACTAGGAGCATGAGGATAGGGACAGGAGGGAAGGAGGGGTGATGAGGAGGGAAAGTAGTCAGATTTAGTCGATATTCATACTGAGGGATAGTACAGGATGTATGGAGGTTTATATACAGAGAATGTAAGGTGAAACATGGTAGGCAAGGAGATGAAACATATAAGTGTCAAAGAGAAAGGAGCACATGGTGTGATCAGAAAGCAGGGTAACATATGAAAGTGATACAATGGTAACTGACTCTGCATGGCACCTGTCAAACGCAAGGGATGACAAGTCCTGACACACCTGGAATGATATAGGGGTGCTCCAATGACTAGTGATGGAACTCTGAGATGTGGGGTGAAGGAGTGGACAAGGATACACATGTAGTGAGGGCAGAGATGGCCAGAGATGGTTTGGAGGGGGCAATGTAGGGGTTGGAGGATGGATATAACATGTGTGTCCAAAAGCAAACAGGGGTTGCTGCTATGTGGACCAAAATTGTCAAAGAATATACAGAGAAGGGTGCATATGCACAAACTCACTTATGAATGCAATTCCTGGACTCCAAATTGGCAAAGGACAGAGACGTTCGCCAGTTCCTGGATGGGCTATGAACCAAGCAAGAGGAGCTAGCTGCTGTTGGCATCACTATTGATGAGAAGGACTACTGATCAACTATTGTCAAGTCACTCCCTAACTCCCTCACCAACTTTGCATCAAGCCAACTTACTGCTGCTTGACTATATAGCTCAATGAAGACCTTGGACCCAGACATTCTGATTGCTATCATTGCAGAGGAAGCAGACCACCAAAGGGAAGAGTATCCACCACATGCTGACAGAGATTGTGACTATGATGAAGCCATGGTTGTTGAATTGCCAGGACCCTCAAACAGGAAGGGAAAAGGGTGAGGCAACAATGATGAGGGGCAGGGAAAGTGGAAATGAGGCCCACAAAAATGTTGGGAGTGTGGTTCCACAGATCATCTAGCAGCCTTGCATAACAAGAAGGAAGGTGGGGAAAAGAAATCCACCACCAGTACTTACATTGCAAATGCTGCAAAAGAAGACTCTGACTCAGAGGATGGAGTTTTTGGAGTCCTGGACAAGTCAAGCAATGATGAATCTGTTCCAGGCCTGCTGCCCATGGAATCAAATGATGAAGATGAGGGAGATGGCAATAACTGGTTCTCAGTTACTGATGAAGATGTACTTGATGATGTCTGGGATCTTGAGGAGTCCTGAGCAGTGACAAGAGCCATGGACAAGGTGGTCATGGACTACACTGACCCTGCTGACAAACTGGAGAATATTATCATGGAATCAAATGATAGATGCACCAAACTCAGCCAAGTTGAACTCTTCAACTCAAGAACAACATGCCACATTTCCCCATACTGTGAGCATTTTGAAAACCTCACAGACATCCTGAATAAATTCTTCACTGCTGCAAACTGCCAGAAATTTGTCACAACTGGTGTCAGTGACATGATAATCAAAGTACCAAATAGACACAATGTATTGCAACTGCAACTCACTGAAGTGCTGTTCTCGCTGGAAGTCAAATACACATTGGTGTCAATCAGTTGTCTCAATGAGCTTGGGCTCTCAACAACATTTGCAGAAGGCTACTGTACCATCCAAGGTTCAGATGGCAAAACAATTGGAAGAATACCACATACCTTGAAGGGGCTCTATCATGTCATACATGAACATGAAGCCACTAGTGCTGCCACTAAAACCATAACTGTCATGGAGCTGCATCATCGATTCAGACACATCATGCCATCAGTTGCCTGCCACCTAATCAAAAATGGGCTAGTCACTGGACTAAAGTTTGATGAAACAAAGAACAATGGCACTTTCAGCAAATCATGCATTTATGTGAAGGCTACCCGAAAGCCGATTGCCAAGGAGTGCAAAGGAGAGCATGCAGCAAAGGTTGGCACACTCATTTGGTCTGATGTCTGGGGACCAGCACCAACCACAACACTGGGGGGCAAGTGCTACTATGTCACATTCACAGATGATCACTTGCAACTCACCTACATGTATGCAATTTGCCAGAAAAGTGAAACCTTCAAATCATATCAAAAATTTGAAGCATGGCTTGATTGCCAACTTGCAGCAAAAGTTCACCTACTGCACTCAGATCGCAGAGGAGAATACCAAGGAAAGGAATTCATGACATACTTGCAGCACCAAGGAACAGTACAACACTTCACTGCACACAATATCCTGCAGCACAATGGTGTTGCAGAGCAACTAAACTGAATGATTCTGGAATGTGTGCAAGTGCTGCTGCATGCAAGCAGTTTACCAAAGTTCCTGTGGGGAGAAGCAGCATGTCATGTCATTTGGTTGAAGAATAGAACACTTACCAAGGTTCTGGATGGAAGAACACCATATGAGGTTGCTTTTGGGCAAAAACCAGACCTAAGCAATGTGTGCAAATGGGGATTTGAGGTGTACACATGACAAGAGAATGGTGACAAGCTAAGCTGGCATGCAGAGAAGGTTAGATGAATAGGAATCAATGAACAAACAGAAAATGCATACTGGGTCTATTGGCCAACAAAGCAGATTGTCACCATGGAAAGAAACATGCACTGGAGATCAACACAGCATGACATTGAGGGGGAGGAAGAAGCAACATACCCAAGCAATGCCACATAAATGTACTTACACAACCCAGAGCCCCATGTCACCAAATTGCCACCAGCACCAGAGGTCATGACTACTGTGCCACATGCTCCAAGTCCCATCAGCCAACCTCATCCCAAACAAATCCATCAGCCCAGCCAGCACATACTTGACATCATCAATGGAAAAGCCATCAATGCAACCCCACCTTGAGGTGTCCAACTCCCTGATCCCATTGCCAAGGCATTCAAACCTGATAGTGGCCCTGTGACACTTGAGGGGGAGGGAACAGCTGAGCAAATACTTGCTGCAACTGACTACAATGACATTGAACTGGCACTTGCACTGAATGAGACTATTGCCAAGGCAGAAGCCCTTGAACCCAGCTCACTCACTGAGGCAAAGCACTGCCCTGACTGGCCACAATGGGAGCAAGGCATTCGTGAGGAGCTCACAACTCTCCAAAATGCTGGCACCTGGGAACTTATTGATCCACCCACTGGTGCCAACATCATCAGCTCAAAATGGGTTTTTCATGCCAAGAAAGATGCCACTGGCAACATCATATGTTATAAAGCACATCTCATTGCACAAGGATTTTCACAGGTACTGGGTATCAACTACTTTGACACTTATGCCCCTGTTGCCAAGCTTGCATCCATCTGGACCATTCTCACACTTACTGCCCACCTGAACCTGGAGCTCCATCAGATTGACATAAAAGGTGCATATTTAAATGATAAACTACAGGATGAGGAGTGCATCTACATACATCAGCCACCTGGCTATGTTGACCCAGCTCATTCACACCATGTCTGCTGCTTACACAAAACATTGTATGGACTCAAACAAAGTGGCCACTGCTGGTACCAAAAGCTAGTAGACATTCTTGTTAGGAGTCTTGGCTTCAAGCAGTGTGAAGTCAACCAAGCAGTGTTCATCAAGTGGTCAAATGGGACAATAATCATCATTGTTGTGCATGTCAATAACTGTACCATAGCTGCCACCACCCTTGCACTCATTATCAAATTCAAGAAACAGATTCGCAAGCATGTTGAAATTATGGATCTCAGTGAAGTCCATTGGCTACTTGGAATTGAAGTCATGCACAACCATGAAGACCACACCACCTCACTCTCTCAACATTCATATCTGGAATCCATTACACATTATTTCAGATTTAATGAACTCAAGCCTGTGTCCACACCCATGGAGCCCCATATAAAATTGACCACAGCCCAATTCCCTACCACTGGTGCCAAGTATGCAGCCATGCAACATATTCCCTACCATGAAGCTGTCAGATCACTCATGTATACAGCACTCGGCATCCAACCAGACATCTCATATGCTGTATCTACTGTTTCACACTTTTCCAGCAATCCTGGAATGCCCCACTGGGATGCTGTCCATTGCATTTACAGGTACCTAATTGGAATGATGAATCTGTGCTTAATGTACAGAGGTATAAAAAGGCCACTGGAGGGCTACATAGATGCTGATGGTAGCATGGCCAAAGACTGCAAGGCTGTATCAGGATACACATTTCTGATCAACAGAGGAGCTGTTTAATGGGCATCAAAGAAACAAGAAATTGTTTCATTGTTGACTACTGAAAGTGAATACATTGCTGCAACTCACACTACAAAGGAGGCACTCTGGCTCTGATTGCTACTCACTGAATTTTGCACTGAAAACCTCATCCCAGCAAATCAAGCAACAATGCTATTTTCAGACAACCAATCTGCCATTACACTTGCGAAAGACCATCAATATCATGCATGTACCAAGCA
Organism: Xerocomus cyaneibrunnescens; assembly: GCA_038088975.1. Lineage (NCBI taxonomy): Eukaryota > Fungi > Basidiomycota > Agaricomycetes > Boletales > Boletaceae > Xerocomus > Xerocomus cyaneibrunnescens. Next base: position 9,952 of record JBBPJY010000705.1, read on the forward strand.
TATCAACATTCATTTTCATTTCATCTGCTGGGTAGTCAAAAATGGAAAAATCTGGCTTGTTTTTTGCCCTACAGCCAACATGATTGCAGATATCCTCACCAAAGCACTCCCATCCCTGAAGGCCAAGCATTTCATAGCAGAACTTGGACTGCATGTGGCTTGAGGGGGAGTGTCAAGATCAACAAGCACACATGCAGCCATCATGACCAGCAAAATTGACTGCTGGTGCATGCACAGCCTGATGTGCGACATTATATGCAGATACATGCCTATAGGGACATTATATTCAATCATGGCATGTACCTTCTTTCATCCTTTGTTTTAGTGTCCCTGCTTGTATGGACCCTGCTCACAATCTTTCATACCCCTCATACCTTACAAGCATCCTACAGTATATAAACCATGCCATTCGCTATTGAATACCTCAGTCCATTATACTGCACATGACTGAGGGGAGCCACTTACATTATACCCTACCAACTTACTTGACCTAACTCATACATAGTATCTTTGCTAGGTAAATATGATCAGTCTGTTGTACTGTACACAACTGAGTATCTTTGCTAGTCACATGTCCCTCTCTGATCCAGTGCCTATTTCCATCATCCATCTGAGACACTACAATATGAGAACAGGTACAAACACTTGACCATGAAGATGGCATAATTGCAGCAAAATACTCACTCCAGGGTGATCAAATTGTGATAGGCACCTATGAGAAATCTGTCTGAGTCTGGGATGCCAATGATGGTCACTTGCTTGCTGACATCAAAGTGGACATATCCCCATGGTACAAAAGTGGCCTGCTCTGGTTCAACAGCCACCTTCTCATTCTGTCTGAGTATAAAATCAAACAGATTAAAGCATCCACCAGATCTGTAGTTTTGGAATGGCCATTTTGTGACACTGACAACAACAACTGGCAGCATATTGCCCTACCAAAGCACAAGAAATTTATTGTATACTCAGCTAAAGATACTGTCACATTTTGAGACATAGTGACACATGACCAGCTTGGTGTCATCCAGCACACCCAAGACATATGTTTAATTGCAGTCTCACCTGATGACCAGTCCATCACCATCAATGGGGGTGATGGGAAAATCATCATCAAAAGTCTACCCTGCATCACTGTGGGTACAAAGTATTCAGATTGCAGCTTATTTAAATAACTCAATGCTCTGTATTAGGCATTCACTTACAAGGAGGAAAGACAAGGCCAACAACCTTCAACATCAGGCAACCCCAACTCCACTATGGTAGATTCTTCATTCTGTCACCATGCATGCTCCCACTGACCCCTTTCATCATGCACTCCAGGAAAAACCTGGTAAACCTGGTACAGTTGAGCATTCTGATCTACATAGCGAAGATGGTGGAAGTGATCTCTCCAATGCATGTGTTCATTCCCTCCTCCACACGAGTTCTAACAGTCACATAGGTCAAATTGCCATCAAGTGAACCTCCTCTGGGTCAATTCAATTCTAAGGAGGTTGGTGATTATTACACCTTTCTTGCTTTTCATTGACACTACTCGAGGCACCATTCTCAGGACACTCTACCCATGCTCCTGATGATGAGGTATCACCACCCAGCTTGTTCTATGTGGAACCACAACCATTGGATATCAGGCCAGTGACCTCTCCAAATACACTACAAGAGGAGCATATCAATGGGGCAGGCTCATCTCAGCACCCTTCAATGTTTAAAAAATGGATATCAATTAAGAGGAAGGCCAAAGTTTTGGTTCTGGATGAGCCAAAACAACATTCCAAAGAGGCACATCACTCTGGTCCTGCAAGTCCCTGAGAGGGATATTTGACAATGGCTGAAGGTAAACATAAATGGGTGAGTTCTGTTCAGATTAAAGAATGTAAGGAGTTCAACATGAGATCCTAGCAAACAGTCTGGGTTCCCCTTCCATCACCAAAGGTTTGTTGTCTATCAAATTTTCTTTTTTTATGGTTGCCCTTTACATGTCACAGGGTAAGAAGGGTAAAAAGACAGTGGTCTGCACCCCTCCAAACAAAGACTCATCCAGGGATGTCTTCAATAGTGGACAGAATGCTACAAATCCAAGGAAAGATGCCTTCCACAGTGGCCAAGGTGCAACAGACTCAAAGGAAGATGCCTCCAACAGTAGACAAGTCACTACAGTCCTCAAGGAAGCAAGCCCAGTTAGTTATTTCCAGATGATGAAAAGACTAATCTCAACAGCTAACCCTCTGCTAGGCAGAGCAAGTGGAAGATGTCTTGGCCCCCTCAATTGGAAGTGTCCACATAATGGTGAGGGCACTTCACTTCAGCTGACATTTTTTTGGACTCACAGTCAATCAGCATCATCTAGGATTAGGAAGGGCTACTGTTTCACTCACATTACCTGAATGGATGGTGTGCAAATGCTGTAAATCAAGTACTGGGAATGGGGCACATTGATTCAGGTCATTTGATGTCATATGTATATATTGGTGTACACCACTATTGACCTCATGAACACACCACATGTCCCTCAATGCACTCTTTCCCATCACAACTACTGTTTAGTACATCTGTCCATTTACAAGATGTACATTATCAAGCAAGAGGTCAGAGTAAAGAGCATTTTCTTGGCACTTGTTTGATTCTCTCATGGAGCAAGAAAATGTCCACAGAGGTGCACTCATGGGGGATGATGTTGTGCCACCAGGATTATTCCACAGCAATGATGAAGAGAGCTCTAACAATGAATTGAATGACAATTCGTCATCAATTCTTGAACCTGAGTCACAGACCCATCCTACTCCCATGTGTCTAGTATCTCAGGTTCTGGTGGACAGACACAAGCCTGATGGTTTGCTGCTCATCTTTGATAGCCACTCAGTGTGCTCCTGGTCATGCTAGTAGGGGCAGGTCGACTTTCAATATCAGGCTGCAGGCAGGTAGCAGTGGACAGCTTCATCATCATACAATTTCAGTAGGACCTGCCATTGACTAATATTTTACATACTCTGAATGTGTTGTAGTCTAGGTATCCTGTCTCACATGATGATGGACATGTTCCAACAATCCCACCATGATCAAGCTAGTGTTTGAACATTCAATTGAAACTCAGATCAGTTGCTCAGTGTCAGGTCCTTATACCACATGACCAATCCCTAGAAGCATCCTATGATGGATGTCTCTTGGTCATAGGGTTGACTTGGGTCTGGCTGAGATATCTGAACTCTGAATGGACAACATGGTGACATCACTTTGCCTACTATGATACATGAAAGGCCTCTCCACCTACTTTCAGTTACTTGAGTACCAGTTGTGAGACAGATGGATGCATGAATATGTTGTTCTTGCCCACTTTGATTTATTCCTTCAGAAAGCCTAGTAATGATGTGCTTACTGCCATTATCAATATAGCCAATGATACAGCAGACTATACCACCAACAGACTCCACTTTGTGGCAAGAAAACACCGAACTGCAGCCAGCCCATTGATGAGCATAGTCAACTAGAGAGTGAGAGCAAAATGTAACAATAAAATGAACCATGGCATGATGACTGCCAGTATGGAATGAAACCAAACTGCCTGTTTACATGGTCCAAGAGATACAGCTCCGGAAGCCATCTCAGGTCATTGGTGGATCGACCTTGCATTGCACATCCTCATGAGATGGGCACGACTCCTAGACAGTCCTTTCTTGAGCACATCGGAGGAATATAGCCAAAATAGGCTTGACTGCCTTGCCCGCGAACAGGATGCAGAACACACTTTGGGATGTCCAATATCTCTCCTCATAATGCCTAGATGTAGAAAATAGTAGGGTAATGGTTGCGAGTGAAGGTAGTGGTTCATTCTACAAAAGGAAGTATGGAAGAAATAG
>JBBPJY010000706.1:0-13803 GCA_038088975.1 Xerocomus cyaneibrunnescens
CCGTCAGGTACGGTATTCTGTGCAATAGCTCTCACATTAGTTAACATACCCATTGCGAACAGGAAATGGAACGTAGGCTGGAGGAAGCGGACAGACGTGAGCAGGTGCGAGCAGCTACACAAGCACCACTGTCCATGCCTGTCGGGTGAGACAGCGGATCAGGCTTTCTTCTTGAGACCTCGTTCGACGGAAGCTACTCGTTCATATCTTTGGCGACGGTTGACTGTCTCCACCCTTGATATCCTTCATGCATGGAGTAGGTGGGGAGTAGTATAGTTTCGGAACTATCTGTGCTGTCATGTGCATCTGTTGTTGTTTCATCTTGTTCTGTTCTCAGATCCACAGAAGGTGCGAGGGACAGGATGGCCGACTAAAGCGCAGGAACTTCCTTCGACACATGCGTGAAAGTCATTTTAGGGAGTGAGCTACCGTCTCACTATCCGTCAAGCATGAAGTTCGGTGTTGTAAAAGCACCTAAAGTTAGATAGCAATTTGTTTGTTTATCGACATGCTTATTGTGGTTTTCGTTTGACTGCCTGAATTCACGTTATCATGACTTCCTGGTCTCCCGGGATACACCCTGACACTGAAGTTTGCAATTCAGCAGCATGGGATCTATCATCTATAGGGAACCTCTATACAGCTTCGGAAACCTAATAATATGCATCACGGTAAGCAAATTTTAAGGAAAGTAGTGATATTAGCATTTTCATGCACTGAGACTCTGAGGATAGCTGGAGCGTCTCGACGAGATTTGCTGGAAATTCAGACAAATTTTCTTTTCTTTCCTTCCGAGAGAAACCTGCAGCCTACGTGTCACGCGACGAAGAATGTGCTGGCCAACCGATCAATAGGGGCAACACCCCTCACACCCGACCATCACAACCATACTCTTGCTCTTGTCAACTCACCATGGGTCTATCGTAGCGGTTTCCAACATTCACCACTATCTCGCGATACTCTTTTGTCGACTCATGTGTCAGCCACCACCCACCGACGTGCGTTGCCTCTTCGTCGGGACAAGATACATGCTCGAGACATTGCCATGGCATCAGCTATTCCACGAGGACGCCAACTCGTGCAAGTTCACACGTTTGGAGCTCTGTAAATCGAGGAGCGAAAATCATCATGAATTCCTCGTCCTTTATTTCTCTCATCCCACCAATCCAGCTGTCCGTGCCATAGTCACCACGCACTGTGTAGCCAAAAATCATTCCCAGTCTTCTGTGATCATTTTACCAAGCGTTTCCTTGAACTTGTCCACGCCAGCACTCAATATGGTGCATGTCATGGGCCAATGGGTCAGCTTGAAGGCGTATCTCTCAGAGACGCACGGCAAATATGATGTGCTCTGTCGTCTCAGATACACATCGGTGCGGCCAGGTGCGCGTTCCCTCGCACCTCAGCCTCAGCCTCCTTCTGCAGCTTTCGATTCTTTTCGTTGTCGCCAACAGTCACCAGCCCAGCTACGAGTTATATGAACACAACTGCTATTGGTACGCGGATACGATCTATAAGGCATGCAAGAAGCTGTTTCCAGGTTATGCGGAGAAGCTCGGTCAACATGGCAGCCAGGGCGGATGGCACCTGAACCTCCCTATGCAAGTTACGCACATGCTCACGGATATATGTGACGAATACCCTATCGAATGGGAAGCGGTCATGCAATGCCCGGGGTCGGGTCGAGTTAAGTAGGTATTCTGTATTATTGCCTGCATGTGATAGCACATTTTTAGCAATTGAAACAAAGGATTGTGGTGGGAAAAAAAGCCATGAAAGCTGTGCAACAAGCCAAGGAAGTTGCGGAATAGGTGGGTATTTCACATGATAGCCTTGATTGGTGACATACATGCTTTGGCACAACAGGAGTTAAATGAAGTGCGAGCAGGCCATCTGGCAGCAGAACGGGTGGGTATGGCTCTTGATTGGTAACATACATGCTTTTGCATGACAAGAGCAAGGTGAAGAGCAAGCAGGCTGTCTGGCAGCAGAACAGGTGGGTATTTTACAAGATGGCTCCTGATTGATAATGTACATGCTTTGGCATGGCAAGAGCTAGACGAAGAGTGAGCAGCACAACAGGTGGGCATTTTACACGATGGCTCTCACTGCGTTAACACACACTTTGCAAACGGGACATGGAACCTAGGCTGGAGGATGCGGAAAGACATCGAGAGCAGCGGAAAGCAGCTACACAAGCATTGCTGTGCCTGCCTGTCAGGTAAGACAGTTGATCGGGCCTTTTTCTTGAGACCTCGTTCGACAGAGGCTGCTTGTTCATGCTGCATATGGCTGACTGTTTCTTGTGCTGCTTTATGACTGCATTCATCCCTGATATCTCTCATGTGTAGAGTAGGTGCATAGCAGTATGGTTTTGGGACACTATCTATGTGCATCTGTCATTGTTTTATCTCGTTCCATTCTCAAGTCTGCTGTATGATAGGATCGCTGACTAAGCGGAAAAGTTTAGTGTTGGTATAGGCAAGCCAAATAAGGCAGCTAATTACCACAGTTGAGTTATCACACTCAAGACTCAACTACTCCTAACTAGTAAAATGTTCTAGAGACATAAAATCAAACCAAACTAGAGTACATATGATGAGGAGTAGAACATTGGTAAAATAATAATTCTTGGCTCCCCCTGTCGTATGAACCTTTGAGTCTCATCAATTCATCCACGTGCACCTAATATGAAACCATTCCCACACTCATACCCTCGCAAGAGTGTTCACCCCACTGGACAAACATCGGGACCAAGGATACCATATACAATATTGCCAACGATTTTGACACCCAGCGGAAGAACCTGGCCCCTCCTCTCCACCCATAAATGACAAGTGCTGACAGTGACCCGCCTAAAATTAAGGAGCAACCTGTTGTCGATATGAATCTTGGGGCCTGCTTGAATCCACGTTGTCATGACTTCCCAATTCCGGATACTGGAGATTCCAGAGTTTTCATCTACTGAGGAATGCCTCAGATTATCAAGACACTGTTTGGAGAGGATAGCCGAAGGGCCCCAGCAAGATAAAGTTGCGGTACTTGTTGGAAAATATTTTCTCTAGGGGAATCCGAGTTCTTGCCGACGCTCACGCGACGAAGGAAGCTGGCCAGCTCATCAACATGAGGCAACACCTTCCAACTGCACACCACAGCATCCTCCAGCCCTTGTCGACTCGCCATGAACTTAGCGCTGCAGCTCCCTAACGTCGTTTACCATCGTATCATTGGGCTCTTTCGTCTATTCATGCCTCATCCACCACCTGCCAACGTGAATGGCCTCTTTGTCGGGATAGAATACACACTCGACACAGGGATGTGGCATGACATGCTCCGCGATGACGCCAGCTCGTGCAAGCTCGTGTGTTTGGACTATTGCAAGACAACGAGCAAAAAACGTCACGAATTTCTGGTCCTTCATTTCTCCCACCCCACTGATCCAGATGCCCATGCAGTGGTCATCGTAGACCGTGCGGCGAAGGATTGCTCTCAAACTTCTGCAATCATCTCACCAAGTGCTTCCCGCCACACGACCACACCGGCGCTTGACAAAGTGCACGTCGTGCGCCAAAGGGATAGCTTGGAGGAGTACCTTTCTAAAACACATAAACATTTTGACAGGCTTTGTCGTCTCACATACCCATCAGCACAGCCAAACTTACGTCCTTCCGCAATCGAGATTTCGACCCTCCTCGTCGTCGCTACCAATCACCAGCCTGATTACCAGTTGTATGAATATAATTGCTACTGGTACGCGGATACGATTTTTGAGGCATGCAAGACGCTCTTTCCTGGATGCCGAGAGGAATGCCATAAACATGACGACCGAGGTCGATGCCGGTTTAACATCCCCGTGCGGGCTACACATACCCATGAGAACATATGTGCTGAGTACCGTACTGAATGGGAAAAACGGCAGAGGTCGGACCAAGAACAAGCAATAGCACAGCATCAGGTGAGTACACTGTCCCATGGCTCTCACTTAATAACACAATTTCTATCAGTATGAACGGGAGCTAGAGGCTATGCGACAGGAACTAGCAGAGGAACGAAGAGTCCGTCAGGTACGGTATTCTGTGCAATAGCTCTCACATTAGTTAACATACCCATTGCGAACAGGAAATGGAACGTAGGCTGGAGGAAGCGGACAGACGTGAGCAGGTGCGAGCAGCCACACAAGCACCGCTGCACGTGCCCGTCAGGTGAGACGGCGGATCGGGCCTTCTTCTTGAGACCTTGTTCGACAGAAGCTACTCATTTATTTATGCTGCACATCTTCGGCGGTGGTTGACTGTCTCCACTCTTGATATCTCTCATGTATAGAGTGTGTGCAGAGTAGTATGGTTTTGGGGCACTATCTCGTGTTATCATGTACATCTGTCGTTTTGTCTCGTTCTGTTCTCGAGTCTGCTGTACGATAGGATCGCTAACTAAGCGGAAGAGTTTCGTGCGACACATTCGTGGAGTTCATTTGGGGAGCCAGCGGACAAACCTAGCAACTATCCATCCATCCATTGCCAGCACGCGTGATGGTCCTGAGTGCCTTCGACATTACAACACGGTCATAGAACTGCGATCCAGTAATAATGTAACACGTATTCACATGGCGAAGGCAGGGAGGGAAGTTGCGACGAGATCGGACGGATCACACGGGTAGCGGTCAGAAAGGAAAGTGCATTGTCGGGCATATGGACAATAGGACCTACGACGGAGCATTCATGCATGAATGCGGGAGGGAATAGGTACCCAAGTAACAAAAAAAGAAAAGAAAAGATGGAGACGGGGATAACGAACGAGTGTGCTTGTGTACTGATGGCCAGTAAAAAAGGGATATGCAGCAATGGCAGATGCAAGGAAAGCACGAGAAAAAAAAGCATAATATGTTATGAAATATGAGCAAAATAGATCACACGGAGAGATGCGTTATATTGCACTGTTGGTGGCGGTGGTGGTGGAGGATGAGCATGTTGCTACCCGTAAGTCATACCCCAGGCCTGCATCGAACCGCGAGAACGGCCGCACGTCCAAGCAAGGGTTGGACACTGACGAGGCTATCCGTGACGATGGAGCCGGGTGTATATCGAGCGCGCTGGCCGACCCCACGCCCAGGCTGTCATAGTACCGTGCGCGCATATCGGCTTCTTGCTTTGCCTGGATGTACTCGGCGGGCAGGCAAGGCAGCAATGGTGGCGGTGGTGCCTCGTATGGGGTCGCAGTGGCATATGGGTGGCGGGACTGTGGTGCATCTGCTGCGTGGCCATTAGCCGCTGCCTGTTCCTCAGCTGCGTACCATCTATACGCGCTGGAGATGCAGGAAGCTGTCGAAAAGGGCACTGAACACGTCAGATCACGTCAGGGAATGCTTGGAACGAAAGGATGAGGCGAACTCACCTCAGTGGTCTCCAGACGAGTCAGAGGATCCCAGCAGTGAAGTGGACGTACCAGGCAACTCACACAGCGTACATGGATGCCATAGAGGCAATGGAAACGAGCGCATTGACGGGGCACATACGCCAAGTCGAGATGTCGAACCAGGAGTGTGCAGAGGCCAGCAGGAGACGTTGGGAAGCGTCAAGGACAATTGAAGGTAACAGAAAATTGGCTATGAAGTCAGATACGACGGAACACTAGGTGAACGGACAGCGCAACGAGTGGAGCACGCTGCGAGTCGAAACGACTCGAAACGCGACTGCTAGCTGGAGACCAGGGGAGGCAGCACGAGAGCCGCAGACACGCCAGGATGGACATACCTGAGGCATCTACGCCACCTCCTAGTAGTTCAAGACAACCCACCAAGCACCCGAACCCACGACGTCGACCAGGACGACTCAGAGCGACCTAGAAGAGTCAGTATGGGCAGGTGGACTTACCTTTCCACAGGATTGTGTCGAGGCCATACCTGGCGGGTCAAGTGCGTTGTACACGATGTATGCAGGCTAGAGAAGGTGAACAAGCGACCCTATCAGGGTGCAAGGATTGATCAAAGTCGAGTGTGCGCTGCAGCACGAGCGCTATGCTACCAGAGGCGCCACTTACCATATCAGAACTTCGAGACACAGCCTTAGTTCTATGCATTTTTGCTATCCTTGATCAGATATGGTGATGCCCTAGTTCAAAATATTGTGATCATTTATAGTGTTGACAATTTTTGGCAATTGCAATTGCTGAATGGTTATCCCCATTGTCAAGAGACAAAGCTTCTCTTGGCTGGTGACAGAGAAGGAAGATGGGTCAGAGTAGGAAACTCACTCTGAGTGGAGAACTGCTTGAAGAGAGGTAGGGGTGCTTTGTAGTGCTGATGTAGCAAGTGAAGCAACAAGCAGTAAACTTGAGTTGTTATTATAAGTGGGCCATAAGGACCCAGCTTATATAGCTACAGGGTTGTTTGTACCTGTATAGCCTCTACTCCTAAGTAGGTAATAGGCCTGGTAGACCTGTATGAGAAACTACCATAAATGGTATGTAGCAGAATGTCATGGAATGTCGAAGAACATCCATGAGTAAGCACTATTGTAGATAAGTGATAACAAACATATCAATGAATAGCAAAGAAGACTCTTATCTATGATGTCATGGTCTGGAACATGATGTCATCTATCTTATAATGTGAATAGCATAATCCACAAAGATAACAGATAAGGTCACATGATGGGTCACATGACTGAGTCTAGAATATCAGTATCAGGAATAGAAATCTGAATATGAAATACCAATTATTCTCAACACTCCTCCTCACTAGAAACATTCAAGAAGAATAAGAGATAAGATGAAGTTTGGAAACTCACTTCTTGAACTTATCCTTGCTCAGGGTCTTGGTGAAGATGTCTGCCTTTTGATGGTCAGTTGGGACATAGAAGAGTTTGATCTCTTCTTTTTCAACCATCTCTTGGATTTGATGATCTGGTAAACAAATGTACTTTGTTCTTCCCTGTGCAACTGGATTGGAGGCAATGAATATGGCACCTTGGTTGTCCACACATAGCAGCAAGGGTCCTATCTGAAATCCTAGCTCTTGATAGAGGTTGCAGATCCAGAGTAGTTGCTTTGAGGTGTCGCTCATTGCAATATATTCAGCCTGTGTAGAAGATAAAGAAATCCTCTTCTGTTGATGTGTTATCCAGGAAACAATGCCATTTGTGAAAAAGATGGCATAACCAGTCATTGACCATGATGTTTCTGTTGAATGTGCACTAGTGTAGCTGCACTTCACATTATAATACATAGTATAGTTTACAGACATGTGACTATGGTCACATGATGTATCATATATAAACAAACTCAAGTGCTGAGTTTGAAGAACACTCTTGTTCTTACAACAATCATACGTGCAGTTTAGCAACTCTACAACACCTCTACCAAGTAAGTATTAGATGAGCATTCCCTCCTTTTCAACAGGTTATGAGCCCCGATGATGCACACTGGAGAATGCAGCAGTCACACTGTGCAGAAATGCACATGCACTAATGCAGTTCCTAGCTGTTGCACATCAAGAGTAGCGATTGCCAGATGCCTTAGTGGATGGTGTGCAGAAATGCACCTGAAAGCTGATCGTGCAGAAGGTGTCACCACTTTACCTTGCACTATGCTGATACCAGATCACTGTTGTTGCTTCTTAGCACACAGCTTGATTGGCACCAGGAGTAAGGTGAACCTATGCTGGTTTGATTTGCCATTGCTTATATCTTTACTGATGCAATGAGCAGATCTACAATGTCTTCTTTCATCACACCCAAGACCATTTTGATCCCCATCTTCAACCGCTCCAACTGGCACTCTTGGTGGCCAGTTATGGATGCCTACCTGAAGTCCACCAGATCATACTGGGTGGTCTTTGTCCCCACCCCCAATGCTCTCACCTCAGAGTTGAAGGTTGACGACCGAAACTTTTACATGGCATGGCACCGTGTCAATGACACTATTGTAGGGACCATCCGTCTCTATATGATGGATGGTCTCCATCAAAAGTTTGACAATGATGATGCCGATGACCTCCTTGGAAAGCTCAAGGTGGAGTTTGACAAGGCCTCCATTGGGTCAGCATACTCCCTCTTCAGGGAGCTTTTAGACTGTGTCATCCCTGGCTCCTCTCACCCTGGTCCTGCTCTCCTAAAGATTGAGACCCTCTTCATCTGCCTCTCTGAGGCGGACTACTCTCTTAGCACGAAAGTGCAGGCCATGCTTATGCTGGCCAAACTCCTGTCTCAGTATGAGACGACTGCACAGCTTCTGTTATCCCTCAAGGACAAGGACGGCAAGTCAAAGACCCCGACCCCTCTTAAAATTCATGAGGCAGTCATCCTCACCTTCAAGCAGCACGCCCTGATGAAGGGCAAAGAAAACAGCCACCAGGCCAACAAGATCTCTGTTGTGAAGGCAAAGGGCACTGAGCCCACCTTCCAGCAGCAGCAGCAGAAACCTGTGGCTTCTACATCCAATAAAAAGGATGAGAAGCCAAAGAAGAAGTCATGCCATGGAAAGGGCAAGGGCAAGGCCCAAGCCAATACAGCAGCAGGAGTTGCTTCCATAGCCATCACCCCCCCCATCACCCATACTTTGGGTCCTTCCTCATTCCTGAACCCCTGCCTTGCTGCACATCAAAGTGCACAATCATACCAGGATTCCTATGGCCCTTCCACAGATCTTCGGATTCAACAAGCTTTCACCCTCACTGAATGACTTGGCATCCAAGCTTCGACAGAGCATATCTACACCATCAATGCTGCCATCACTGCCGGCACGTTCTCAATCCAAATGGTTGAACCCCTTGTCCTCCCCTCCACATCTCCTTGCTGGAAGTCCCAGCTAGAGGAGTTAATGACTACCACTGCGCTCATTGATTTCATGGTGCAGGAACCGGACTCGGACTCGGAAGAACAGCCCTCGCAGAAGTGCAAGCACATGCGGTGCTCTAAGAAAAAGGAAATCTCTGCTCCTCCCACCACCTCCTGGGAAGTCATTGACATCATCAACATCTATGGCAGTGATGTGGACACGAAGCTGGCTGACACAGCTGACTTGGAGGAGTTCAGGCCCATCATACCCAACCAAGATTTTACAATGTCATACGTATTTCCCCCTGCACCTACGTGGTCCAAGGCTGATGATGTCTTACTTGAACTTCTAGTTCATGAAGCGCTGCCCTCGTGTAGTAACGTAGATGTAGTTACTGCACTTCCTGTAGTAGCACATAATATATCTTGTGCTTCCCTATCAGTTGAGTGTGCATGTAAGGCAGTAGGAAAACAAGGCCGAAAAGCCTGCCAACAGTATAAGCAAGGCAAAGGTCCATGTAAATGTGGACATTCTAAGTCCAATAACATTTGGATCTTAGATTCTGATGCTTCAATGCACTACACTCTATTTTTGGAGGATTTTGTCGAATACATGCAGCTGAAAGGTGATGCATGGATACCCGTTTCCACCGCCACACATGTAATATACGTAGAAGCACTTGGATGAGTTCTAGTGTGCTGGGAGGACGATAACCAGGAATTAAGAATCCTGTCATTAAATGACATTGGGTATATTCCTAACTCTGGTGTGTGCCTTGTCTCAATAGGCAAGTTGCTTCAGAATGGTGCTCATGTTGAGGAAACAGGCTCCAAGCTTAATATGCTGTTTGGAGATGGGAGATTGCTCACCCCTTTTGAGGCTGGATGCATTTCTCATACATTGTATACACTCCAGGGCCTTTCACTCCATGATCATAATAGCACTATTACATGTTTTATTTCTTTCGACATTATACATAAGAGGTTTGGCCATCCCTCTAAAGATGTGCTCTGTTAGGCTAAGAAGCACATGAAAGGCTTCCCTGACATTTCGGTCCTATCTGAAGAATCAGTATGCCCTGGTTGTATCAAAGGCAAGATGCCTAACAGGAGTTTCCCTCCTACTGAGCGTCGTGCTAAATGCGCATTCAAGCTAATCCACTCAGATCTGAAATCCTTCCCGAAGGTGTCTTATAGACACTATTGGTATATCATCACTTTCCTCGATGACTACTCGTTATTCGTGTGGACTGTAGCTATCAAACAAATGAATGATGCCTTGACTGCAACTTGGCACTTCTTAAAGCTCGTCTCAATGCAGTTTGAGGCAAAGGTACAAGGATGGATGTCTGATGCTGGGGGAGAATACAAATTCCAAGCCTTCGATATGATGCTCAAAGAGCAGGGGATTGTGATCTACCAATCCACACCCCATACCTCTATGCAAAATGAAAGAGCCAAAAGGCTAATGAGAACACTCTCAGACAAGTCAGAGTCGATGCAGCATGATGCCTGTGCCCCTGACAGTTGGTGGAAATTTTCCTTTGCCCATGCAACCCATGTGTACAACTGTACATTGATGGCTCGACTCAATGGCAAGACACCATTTAAGATGCTACACAGCTGCATGCCGGATGTTAGCTATCTCCAAGTTTGGGGCTGTACCACCTATGTGCACGTCCCACCAGAAACTCATGACAATAAGCTTGCCCCTAAGGCTGAGCTGATGATCCACATAGGGGTTGCACCAGGCATGGATGTAAATTACATTTTTATGCATCCAACCAACACTGTCTTTACTTCCACACATGCCATTTTCAAGGAACATCGCTTCCTGAAATGTTCTGCTGGCCAGAAACTTCCCATTGCACATAAAGACACTGTTGCACCACTGGAGAAGACAGATAAGGTCTCCAATATGGACTTTCCACCTATTCTGCCTCCGGACAACCTTCCCAGTCTACCTTCCTCACAAGCCCCTAATCCTCCTGCTCCTGTCCTCCTGCCGCCTCAACCACCAGTAATACCTCTGAGGCATCCACCCATTGGCCCTCCCACTGTTCCACCTGCTCCCAGATGCTCCCAAAGGCAACGTCGTGTGCCAATTTGGCCCAACAATGTGTATGGTGATGACTGACACCCTGTAGAGCAGGAATGCGATGCCAATTGCCCATCCTGGTGGTATGACATCATTGGAGAAGCAGGACCCTTGTTGCGTCCTGTCAAGCCTAAGCATCAGATGCTGGGCAATCTTCCCAACACACCCGGTGCACCAATCACCCCACAACCTTCATCTCCTGCCGATTCTGAGGCAGATGTTGACCAGCTCTGCCATGAAGGGGGAGCTGAATTGATGACATACCTGATGTCCAAGACGTTACACTATGGCATGACTTCTGCAGAGTCAAAGCCAGTAACAGAGTGGACATATAAGGACATCTCTAAGCTACTTGCTGCAACACAGGAGGAATGAAAAGCTGCATGTTGATGTGAGCTTGATATGCTTCGTGAATGGAAAGTTTACGAACTTGTAGACCCACCCAGAGGGCAGAAGGTTATAGATAACTGCTGAATATTTGACATTAAACCAGACAGTCATAAATGTGCACATCTAGTGGCAAAAGGTTTCTCCCAGGTCAAGGGAGTTGATTTTGACCAAATATTCTCACCTGTCATCAGGTTTGAGACCATGCGGCTGATGCTTGCACTTGCCACCTTAGAGAATTGGCACATTGAGGCACTTGATGTTTGGTCCGCTTACCTTTATGGAAAGCTGGATGCTGAGATCTACATGAGACAACCCCAAGGTTTCTCAGTCCCAGGGCAAGAGGCTAAAGTCCTCTGCTTAAAGCATGCCCTGTATGGCCTTAAACAAGCCAGATTGGCCTGGTGGGAGACTCTTAATGAGTCCATGAAAGAACTCAGCTTCGAACATCTGAAGTCAGATGCAGGACTCTTCCTTTACCAGAAGAAGCACACCTCCATGGTTGTTGCTGTTGTCTATGTTGACAATGCCATGTTCTGTGGTCCTGACAAGTCTGTTATTGACGAGATAAAAGGGCTCTTTATGAAGAAGTGGGAATGCAGGGATCTAGGCCCAGCAAAAGAATTCCTACATATGCACATCTGACAGCAAGGATGCTCGATCATGATTGATCAGAGTGATTACCTCCTTAAAGTCATTGAGCACTGTGGGATGATCAATGCCAAGGCCACCCCCACACCACTGCCCGAGGGTTACTACCCTCTCTCTAACATGGATCAGGTTGACCCTGAACTGTGATCCCATTACCAGATGGTGATCAGTTCCCTTCTGTACCTAACCTTGGGTACACATCCAGATATTGCCTATGCCGTTATGGCTATGGCAAGGCAAAGTGCCAACCCATCTAAAGAGCACCTTGATAAGGCTCTGTATATCTGCAAGTACTTAAATGGAATGTGAAATTACTCCCTTGTCTATGATGAAGCCTCGGGTGCTGGCCTAATTGCCCATATGGACTCTGATTGGGGATCAGATCCCAATACTAGATGCTCTCAGAGTGGCTGGGTCATGAAGCTTGCTAATGCTTCATTCTGTTGGAAGACCCGCCAACAAGATTGAGTTGCTCACTCCTCTATGGAAGCTGAGTACATCTCTCTTTCTGATTGTAGCTGACAGTTGGTATGGCTCTCCTCCTTATTTAAGGAGCTTGGCTATGACTTGAACCCTATTCCACTATGTGGTGATAACCAAGGATCCATTTTTATGGCATCTAATCCCGTGATGAAAGTGTGGTTGAAACACATTGATATTAAATGGCACTCTCTCCAAGAATTTGTCAAGGAAAAATTGGTAGAGGTGTTCTACATCGAAGGATCTGAGAATCTGGCCAATATTCTTACAAAGAACTTAGGCCATGTCAAGTTTGAGAAGTTCTGATTGCAACTTGGCTTAGTCTTCTATGACTGTCCATCCTCGTAAGTGACATTCTTTTTATATTTCATCTATGTTTATCCCACACCATGTACAAAACATGGGGGAGTGTTGAATGTGCACTAGTGTAGCTGCACTTCACATTATAATACATAGTATAGTTTACAGACATGTGACTATGGTTACATGATGTATCATATATAAACAAACTCAAGTGCTGAGTTTGAAGAACACTCTTGTTCTTACAACAATCATATGTGCGGTTTAGCAACTCTACAACACCTCTACCAAGTAAGTGTTAGATGAGCATTCCCTCCTTTTCAACAGTTTCAAGGTCTATTGCTCAGTCTGAGTTGCAGTAGGCTAGAAAGCTGTTCTTGGTGCCAGTGGAGGAATACTGTATACAGAGGTCTTTGGTGATGGATAAATACTGCATGATATGCAGTGCCTTCTGTATGTGTTCTGCTGATGGGTTGGCAAAGAACTGTGACATTTTGATGACTGCATGGCAAATGTCTGGTCTGGTTCTGAGCATGATGTACAACAGTGATTCAATGATCGACTGGTACTGTCGATGGAGTTTGGAGGTGGTTTTGCCTTCATGAGGAGCAGGATTGTATCTGGTGGGTAGAGGTACATTTTTCCCTCTGCAGTTTTCAAGGCCAAAGTGCTTGAGAACTTTCCCAGCATAGGATATTTGGTCCAGAGTGATAGTCTTCTTCGAGCGATCTCTGGTTATCCACATGCCTAGATACTCCTTTGCTTCTCCTAAATCTCTTGATTCCCATTTCTTTATGAAGTCCTTTTTGCATTTGAGGATTTGTGTGGGATTACTACCAGTAAAAAGAGCATTGTCCACATAGGTCAAAATGACAAGGATGTCTGATCTGGTGTGTTTTACATAAGTGCCTGGATCTGATAGGCACCGTTTGAATCCCATGGCGATTAGGAATTGATGGAGCTGTTTGTTCCATTGTAGTGCAGCTTGTTTGAGTCTGTAGAGTGACTTCAAAAGCTTGCAAACTTTTGTTTCCTGTCCCTTGATGGTATAACCAGTTGGCTGTTCCATATAGATCTCTTTGTCAAGTTCTCTGTAAAGGAATGCAGTCTTGACAT
>JBBPJY010000708.1:0-13788 GCA_038088975.1 Xerocomus cyaneibrunnescens
GAGAATGTAAGGTGAAACATGGTAGGCAAGAAGATGAAACATATAAGTGTCAAAGAGAAGGAAGCACATGGTGTGCTCAGAAAGCAGGGTAATGTATGGAAGTGATACAATGGCAACTGACTCTGCATGGCACCTGTCAAACACAAGGGATGACAAGTCCTGACATGCCTGGAATGAGATAGGGGTGCTCCAATGACAAGTGACAGAACTCTGAGACATGGGGCAGAGGAGTGAACAAAGATATGGATGTAGTGAGGGTGGAGATGGCTGGAGATGGTTCAGAGGGGGTGAAGTAGGGGTCAGAGGATGGATATGACACACATGATGGATCACATGACTGAGTCTAGAATAATGGTGTCTTTAGAAGAATAGTTAGGTTAACTGTTACCATTATTTTCAACAATATGGTGCAATGGGGGCCACTGTGATAAGAACACAGAGACGGTGTGATGTCCCCGATGATGCTCGTACTTGCCTGATGGAGGTACTTTCTTATATGTTTCATAGCCTCTTGCACTAGACTTTATGGCTAGATCAGCTCGGCCGCGGTCGGTTGACCACTCTATAGGGGTGCTGGCCTCCTCCAGCGAGCTCTCCGAAAGCAAGACGGTACGTCTTCTCCGTATTTTCGTGCACCGGCTGTGTGACCGCACTCGGGTTATGACCTATAAAATGCCCATCGCAGGGCCTGCATCCCCTCAGTCTGCACACCCGTCACTGCGCACCATTCCACATCTGCCTCCTCATATAGCCATGAAGTCCGTTTCTCTCGCCGTCGCTGCCTTCCCATTCGCTCTCCCTGCCTTTGCGCAGTCGCTGTTGCTGTCGTATGACCAGACGCACGACGATGCATCCCTGTCGTTGTCAGATGTCGCATGCTCCGACGGCATCTACGGTCTCGAGACAAAGGGCTACACTACCCTCGGCTCGCTCCCCAGCTTCCCCAAAATCGGCGGGGTGTACACCGTGACCGGCTGGGACTCGCCTGCGTGTGGCACATGCTGCCAAGTCACATGGTCTCAGAACGGCAACTCGATCTACATTCTGGCTGTGGATACTGCTCCTAACGGCTTTAATATCGCCTTGGAGGCGATGAACACGTTGACAGGAGGGCTTGCGGAGCAACTCGGCTGAATCGATGTCACGTCAACCCAAGTTGATGTATCCTTCTGTAAACTCTAAAGTTCGATCAAAAAGTTAGTAGATCCGAGTCGACCAAATTTGTCCTGTGACGTATTGATGCTCATCGATCGAATAGGATAAGGATTGTCCTCGCACGGCAATTTTGACATTTGATACGTATATTGAAAAGGACACACTTTCATGTTACATAGGGGTTTCGTTTGGGTTAATTGGGCTGGGAAGTTGGACACTGTTCGATTAACACATCTTGTAACTCGTGAACGTGAGATGAAGTACACTGAAACGGTGCTTGTGCTCGATTACTTACTCAACGCGTGCATCTTATGCTCAATATACCCATGATGCCGTGAAGCACGCGGTGTAGCGCTCGACCGTGGACGACAGCGCCGTCAGAGGTTCGCCCGACAACCGCCATAGTCTCAGCACTACAGTGACAACCACCGCACCTACAACAAGCTTCCGCGTTCGCGACGAAAGTCGAGGCGCATCAAGCCACGTGGATCAGATGATGTTCATTCCCTCCACCGCATGCGCTACTACCCCTGCCACGGGCCCCGTAAATAACACCCAGCTGCGCCATGGAAACAGAGTCAAACCTGTCTTGACGAACTCGTGGTTCAATTTAGCCAGTCCGACGGCGAGGATGGGGGGAGAAGCGTCCATCAGGGCGAACCGTCGTGTGAAGACATGAATGGGAATGAACAATTGGAATGAACAGGAGAGCTCAGTATGCAGAGAGGGTCAGTTTGCTCGTGAGCTTGCGTAGCTGCTTGGAAGCGGGTGCGAGGAGTCTCCGGGCGATGCCTGACGCAACGTGTATTACGAACGTGGTCAGAACAAGATACTTCTCTCCGAATGGGATTTGGTAGTACTCCCTTCCAAGGAGCTACTTGCGATATCACAACACATCCATTGGTCAGTGATGGGGGCACCCTGGAACATACCATGACACTGGAAGACAGGTTTGACCCGCCCACGTTTGCAAGCAGTGGAGCGGACAAATGGACCAAGAGAGGCGTTGAAAGGAATGGTGCAGATGCATGGGCGAGCTGAGGGGTCGGTGCTTGTTTCGGCGGTCACCAGGATTCATCGTGTGGAGCAAGCGAGGAGACACAAGGCTGAAGGCAAGCTAAACCGATGGCGTAGTTACTAGGAAACCAGAAACGTACAGTCACCTCGAAGAAATTCGGCACCGCCGCGACCGACTATCCACGCTCATCACAGCGACGGCAGGCCTGGCGTGAGAACACCTCCTTGCTCGCTAGGCTGCAGCAAGAGCGCTGCGCTAGCCGAGCCGCGATTATCATATGGGTACTGCTCAAGCACACGCACTTCAACGAGATGCATCACGACCGCTACACATACACTACCGAACCACTGCAAATGAGGTTATTCTACAGGTATACTTTTATTTTTGTTGCTCGTTACTTTATTTTTACTACAGTGAACCTACTTCCGTTTGAGGAGGAGTGTTGGAATAAAACAGTGAGCGTCCGTACAGCCACCGAATCAGGTGATTCCGTAGTACTTTGAACCTTCGGTACAGTAGTCTACTTCAGTGACTACATCTAGAGTACTCTACAGGTAAAGTATTTATTATAAAGTGCCTTACTGGAGTATTCTCCACATGCCCGTGTCCTGCAGGAGCTAGAATGTGATGAGGAAGACGTCAGTATCCAGGAGAATGATGTCGATGGTGTTGGGTCTGTTCTATGGGTAGGTCATTTTTCTGATGCCGACTCAGCTGATGAATAAAGCGATATTGATGCAAGTCTTTAGCAATGTGTACTCAACCCTTGGACGGTTCACTCTTGATTTTTTGACTAGTCGTTACTCGGAAAGTGTCGTGTGACCAGTGGTAGATTACATTTTACTTTGAAAATGTCATACGGGCCCGACTTTTGAGTGTCCAAGGTCTGCTGTCGGCGTTTTTCTTTTTGTGGTCCGTCAGTCAAGCATGACGTTCCGGCTTCCAATCGAGCGTGCGCTCGTCACGCCTGCCTGCCGTGTCCAACTGAGCACAACCGCTCATCTCGTCCCCTACTGCTCGTCTCGCCCACCTACCATGTCCAAATTAAGCAAAACCGCTCATCTCCCCTACAACAGCTACATCTTGACAGCGAGACGACGAGGACGAGGACAACAGCAACACCACTATAGAGCGTCGCGGCGGCAACAACGACGATGCTATTTCAAAGGTGGGACAACGAGGTTTGGGACGACAACAACGCCATGGGGGGCAAGGCGACAACCATGGTCATGCCGTTTTGAGGGCGAGCCAATGAGACCTCGGACGATGATATGTCGAGGGCGGCAACCGCGACTACACCGTTTCGAGACCAAGACGACAGCGACTGCGACCACGTCGTCTTGAGTGCGAGACAACGAGGCCTGAGGATGATGACGCCTCGAGGGCGGGCAACCGTGACCACAGACGAGGACGAGGACACTGCCACTGCCACTGCCATGAGAGCAAAGCGACGACGATGACGGCCAATGATGCCATGGGGCAGGGCAACGGCGAAGACTGCATCCACGCTGTCTCGAACGTGAGACAATACGGCTGAGGATGACAACGGATCGATAGCGACAATTGCGACTCCAGTCTCAAGAGTCAGATGACGAGGACGGGGATGCCGCCGCCGCCGTCTCCACAAAGGCGAGGTGACGACGACGATGGCCAACAACACCTGGGTAGGCAACAGCAACGATGGTGACCACGCCGTCTCGAATGAGACAACGAGGCCAAGGTTGACTACGCCAACGGCCCCAAGACTGCAAGACTGCAAGACTACAACGCGAGGACGATAGCAGTGAACCAGCAAGACAACAACAGAAACAGCGACGAGGTTGAGGTGTCAAGGCCACAACAGTGACCGCAACCACAATAACGACAACGGCGACACTGCCCATGCTGAGACGGCGTGACTGACAGCGAGGCGAGGCGAGATAGCAGGACAACGAGGATAGCCATAATCCCAAGGTGGCATGGCACTGATCGCGAGGATGACGACAGGGACATCGACAACGTCGAGGCCATGACCACGACCACGCCGAGACGAAGTGATACGACAGGGCGGAGCGCGTTCGCTGAGCAACAGATCCGTTTCCGCCTGGTTCTGCATGACGATCTGCGACAACGGAAACAACTCTTCTATGATTGTCTTAACCCCGTTGGGTTGTAACAACATGTGGCACGATGTCGACACGCATATGGGGTCACACACGATCGGCACGTGCGCGTGCGCGTCAAAGTGTGCTCGCGTCGACGTTACCGCCCTCGTGTTTTCGGCATCGAACAGCTTCCCGGTCTTGATAGCGCGCACGTCAATATCGTCGAGCACCAATTGGATCTAGACGCGCGTAGGTGAGAGATGAATAGGAACATGGATCGCGCATACGTGCCTGTTGGACGACGAAGTCTAGGGGCATTCTATGGACAGCCTGAACGCCGGCGGTGTGCTGAGCTGTCAACGCCGTCGCGGCGCTGGTGCCATAACATCTGTGCGCTGCGAGCGTTCTGAGATCGGCATTTTTTAGTCATGTTTAGGAGCAGACTGCCAGATATGCATGCAGACACACCTGGATGCTTGCGCCTTCGCTGTAATCAGTGCCAGCGATCGTCAATATGGCCATGACTTTGGACATCGTACCCGGACGGAATCAAAAGGTGCCTTGTTTACTTCTAAAGCTCTTGCCAAACATCCGAAACGGGTCATCAACGCTTCATGCTCTGTTTCAGGGTGGTCCATTCATTGAAAATGAAATAATGTCCTCGTCATCCAACCTTGAGACTTCCCTCACCCAGCAAATCGTCCAAAAAAAAAGTCCAAGAAATCCATGAAAAAGCCTCAACCTCCTACCACACCTACCGTCGAAGAAACGAGGGCGACGACCCGCACTGGGCATACGAACCCCCCGATGACGCCGTGCTGCTCAACCACACCGTTAACGTCTGCGCATTTGATTGGGGCGCAGTCAAGGACGACGCCGACACCGAGGTTTAGCTCATCCGCGTCTCGGAAACGGTACGCAGTCCTGCTTCGTGCCGTCCTCGCTGGTACGTTGACGTTTCTCGCATGACAGATCAAAGCGAAACATCTCGACGGACTGGTTGTCGATCCGCCCTCGTTATCACGCACTACCCGGACTGGCAGTCTCACCCGCAAGAGCACTACCTACGACGTCTGGTCCATCGGCGACGACGACGACGAGATCGCGGGGGCCGACGAGCTCCACGGTCTCGCCTGTCTCCTCCCCCGCAGACGAAAAAGTGGAAGACTCTACGTCGGTACGCCATCACCTTCTTCGCCGCGCGTGTCTCGGCTTACACACGCGCGTCCAGCGCCGAAACGAGTAGCACACCGCATCGTTGTGTCTGCGCGGCCCTCGGTGCCGACGCCGCCTGAGCACCAGCCTGTCGCATACCCCAATCCACCCCGTATGTCATATCCAAAGAATGTATTCAGAAACATGCTTTCATATCCTATGGAGAGTGGTCTAAGGTGACTCAGTCTAAGGACGTGTCGATGGACGTGGACGACGTCGAAATCGCATGGGACAAGCCCGCCAGTGGCGAAGCTCCCCCATCGGAAGACGAACACTCGAACACCAAAGAGTCGAAAGGAAAGAAGTGGAAAGTCGAAGGAGGCTCGCCCAAAAAGTTGGAAAAACATGAAACAGATGCTTGGATAGTGTCCCCACATGTCGTTATGCTTGAGGTAGAGGCGACACCATTTTCATACCAACCGAGCATATATACAGTGTAACAAATATGCCTGGCGTAGCTTATGTATGTACCAGGCTGGATCTCCGACAGACCAATCAAATGAAAGGTTATATATTGCAGCGGGTGGAATAATACATCTACTACACAATTGTGTCATTGGACTCCAGAAGCTTCCCCTCTTCTCTCGTTTCGAGGGTCCGGGATGTCGAGTAAGCACGCATCTGGAAAGGCTGGCATAAGACATATGGTCAATCATGTACACATACTGCTACATACCAGTCTTGAAAAGCAGCTCATAACTTTACCTGATGATGGCCCAGGTAACACAGGTAGTTCATGTTCTTCGGCGGCAGATGGAATGATCCGATATAAGATCCCTGTGACCCAGCGCTTTATTGACCTGACCAATTCCACCTCCGAACCAAGCTCTTCTGCAGCTTCTTTCGTTGCAGCATCATACAGGATATGATGGAACAAAGCGGTTGTAGCCACACACAACACCAGACCGAAGCTTGGCAAGAAACTGGGGAACGCGGCAACTGTTTGCCAAACCAGTTTAGCCAACACAAGATATTCAATAAGTGATCACGTACGTGCTCCTGCTTTATCCATCAAGCCAAATCCACATAGAACTCCGCTTAGGAAGAATCCGATGGTCAAGACATGAAGGCTAAAGACGAGGAACGGATGGCGCATTCGAGCAGCCATCACCCCTAAGAGAACAAGCAGACAGATTGCGCCTGCCATTGTGGCACCGTAAATGGCGAGTTTTGAGGTCGAAATGATGCCATGGAGGAAAAATCCGAGAAGCACAAAGGTTATAACGTAGCCAAGTATGATAAGAATTGCATATTTCACGAAGGAGAGAACCAGTCTCCCGAATGTAGCGAGCGTTTTCATGATGGAATCAGGCTGGGCCTCAGGTCCAGTGGACGAGGACACGATCTGTGAGTGACAATAGGCGTCAAGATATTGTTGGAGTATGAAGATAGCACGAATGGGAGTTGGGCAATGTGGATGGTCTTGGTTGGATTGTAGAATTCGACAACTAGACTCCTATACTACTGTCTCTCTGAAATAATATCCTACTCAATGACGCTTGGTAATCAATGGATTAGTATATCTGAGACAAGGTATGGGCCACCGGCATCACTCGGACATGTGCGGGTTGCACATGACTTGTTTAAGCGCAGTCACACTCAACAATAGGGGCTAGATTAGTTCTCGGCTTTTACCTTTTCAAAGTCGTGACTTGACAACATATGATAGGTACAAAAGCCAAACAAACTATTCGTCGTCTTATTTTTGTCTTATTTTAACCTTTTTTCGTACTTCTTACACCATGTATCGTGAGTAGCTACATAGATAGTCGCTAGAAAAAAAGAGATCAGTAAACAAAATGACTGCGGCAGCATAAACGAGCAGCTGGAGTACCAAACAAGTAGGGGTGGCATGAACAGGTGGTCCTGTGTCTCTGTGTCGACGCTGATGCCGCGTCATCATCGTGTACACCATGGACGGGTTGTCGTCACGGTCGTGGTCGTGATCTTATGGTCACGGGGTCATCGCCATCGTCGCGGTCGCGGTCTTGCCATCTCGCCATCTCGGCGTGGTCGTGGTTGTGGTCACTATCATGGCCTCGATGTTGTCGATATCCCTGCCGTCATCCTCGCAGTCAGTGCCATGCCACCTTGCGATTGTGGCTATCCTCATTCTCCTAGCTGTTGTTCTGCCATCTCAGTGTGGGCAGTGTCGTCATTGTCGTCATTGTGGTCGTGGTCACTGTTGGGGCCTTGACACCTCAACCTCGTCGCTGTTCCTGTCGTTGTCTTGCTGGCTCGCCGCCATCGTCCTCGCGTCCCAGTCTTGCAGTCTTGGGGCCATTGGCGTCATCGACCTTGGCCTCGTTGTCCAATTCAAGACGGCGTGGTCAGGGTCATCGCTGCTGACCCCCCCAGTGCTGTTGGCCATCATCATTGTCACCTCGCCTTTGTGGAGGCGGTGGCGTCCCTGTCCTCGTCATCTGGCTCTTGAGACTGGGATCGCAATTGTCGCCCCTGATGCATTATCATCCTCGGCAGCATTGTCGACCATTCGAGACGGCATGGTTGCAGTCTTCACCATTGCCCGGCCCCATGGCATCATTGGTCGTCGTCGTCGCTTTGCTCTCATGGCAGTGTAGTGGCGGTATCCTCGTCCTCGTCTGTGGTCACGGTTGCCTGCCCTCGAGGTGTCATCATCCTCAGTCCTCGTTGTATCATGCTTAAAACGACGTGGTCGCGATCGTTGTCGTTTTGGTCTCGAAATGGTGTGGTCGCAGTTGCCCC
Source organism: Xerocomus cyaneibrunnescens (assembly GCA_038088975.1). NCBI lineage: Eukaryota > Fungi > Basidiomycota > Agaricomycetes > Boletales > Boletaceae > Xerocomus > Xerocomus cyaneibrunnescens. Next base: position 8,200 of record JBBPJY010000708.1, read on the forward strand.
CCTCGACATATCATCTTCATCTGTCTCGTTGGCTCGCCCTCGAAACGGCATGACCATGGCCGTCGCCTTGCCCCCCACAGGCGTTGTTGTCGTCCCCAACCTCGTCTCACCTTTGAGATGGCACGGTCGTGGTCATCGCTGCATTGCTCCACAGCGGTGTTGCTGTCGTCCTCTGCCTCGTCGTCTCGCTGTCGAGACGTCGCTGTTGGGGGCGAGATGAGTGGTGTTGCTTACTTTGGACATGGTAGGCAGGCGAGACGAGCGGTGGGGGACGAGATGCCCTTGCCCTCACCATTAAACTCAGCATACCCATGCTGCCAACTCTCATTGCATGCTTCATTTCTGAACAATTCCACCCCAAGCATGCCATTCACCATGGTGCACCCTTCAACAGTTGTATCAAACTCTTTAATTCAGCCATTGCTGTCGTAATTTAACCAACATGCATTAGCTTGCCTATTTAGGTAATTGCTTACATAACCTTAAAGCGGTAGATAGCTAGTAGAATTCTCTTAGAGCCCGTTCGGCAGCACTTGTTAACTCGGCTAAGGGCCAACCGAACTTCGGCTGAGACCTGTGAATATTACAGGCTGTCTGGCCGAGAACCTCGGAGTTTCAAAATTCATCTTCCTCCGTTTTCTCCAGCCACATCCTTTCGCTCTGACGAAAGGCCACGAGCGTGAGAAATGTAGAGAGCACACGAGGATGAGTCAGTAAATTGTTATTTCAATATTCTATTCTTTGGTATATGTACTCTAGTTCTATTTCATTTGTATGTGTTTCCGACAAATAGGAGTAGTGCAGTCTCGAGTGTGATAACTCGACTGTGGGAATGTTGGTTGCCTTATTTGGCTTGCTTACACCAACACACTTCCCTACCATCCTTCTCCTGTAACCAACATCAATTACCTTTGTAACTTTGCCATTGATTTTGCTTGCTTCATCACACTCTGTCACAAGGCCGCTGAAATCATGAATTGATGTTGGGTACAGGAGAAGGGTTGTAGGGAAGTGTGTTGGTGTAAGTAAGCCAAATAAGGCAATCAATATTCCCACAGTCAAGTTATCACACTCGAGACTGCACTACTCCTAATTGTCGGAAACACATACAAATGAAATAGAACTAGAGTACATATATCAAAGAATAGAATATTGAAATAACAATCTTCTCCCCCCTGTTGTCTGAACCTTTGAGCCCTACCAACTCATCCTTGTGCACTCTATACATAACTATTTCTCACACTTGTAGCCTTTCATCAAAGTGAAAAGATGTGGCTGGAGAAAATAGAGGAAGATGAATTTTGAAACTCCGAGTTTCTCAGCCAGACAGCCTGCAATATTCACAGGTCTCAGCCAAAGTTCAGTTGACCCTTAGCCAAGTTAACAAGTACTACCAAACTGGCTCTTAGTTAGTTCCTCAGTAGCTTGAGCATCTAGTGAGGGTAAGTAGCCTATTAGCTACATTTCTACTCCACTAACAGTCCTGTAGTTGCACAGGTACTTAGTTCCAATTCAGTAGCTTGAACATCTGCTGAGGTTACACAGGTTACCACTACACCTTTACATAAACACCAACCATCATTTTTTCAACAATTGCAACCTTTGTGGTCTTAAGTGATCCAAGTGGAATTGGTGGATTGTGCTGTGAGCTTATCCATTCATGTCCATCATGGCAACATGGTGCCCCCTAATATGATGTCTATGTCAATACAGATTACATGAAGGAAGGCATGCTAGCTATGGATGTTGGACAGGTTTACTGTTTCTTTTCTTTTGTTCACACTACTGGCCAGACCTTCTCCTGTGCACTTGTCCATTGGTTTGACTGTATTGCTGATATATCAGATGAATTGACTGGGTTTTGAATGGTAGCACCTTCTTTCCTTGTGGATGGGTCTCAGAACCTTGCTGTCATTCATGTTGACAGTATTGTTCATGGTGCACACTTGATGCCAATTTATGAAGTTGAATGAGTGCCCCTGTTCATCAACTTTTCCAACTCCTTGGATATCTATCATGCATTCTATGTTAACTGTTGTGCAGACCACCATTCTTTTGAGCTAGTCAATAGAACATGAATGTACATTATCTATAAAGTGAGAATATCTATAACCTGGTTTCTGACAGTCTGGCTTTGTTGATAGAAATAGCACTTGATTGGGTCAGAGGTGCGTGACTAGAGAGAACTAACTCAGTCATGTGCAGTATGCAACAGACTATATATTCACCTAGAGAGAACTAACTATGTACAAGTAAGCTTCTAGTAGGTAATATGAATGTTAGTAACTCACCTCAGTCATGCATGGTATGCAATGGACTGAGGTGTTTGAGTATGAATGGTACATCTTATATACAGTTGGACACTACTGTGAGGCACAAGAAGATAAAGGGTTGTGAGCTAGGTTTGTACATGAAACACAGGAACAAAAGGGTGATCAAAGGGATGCAACATAGCTGAATAGAATGTCCATGCAATCCTGTACCTGCGAGTGATGTCGTGCATTGGGCTTTGTGCACATCAGTGGTCAATTCCACCAGTTGTGGTGGCTGTGCATGCACTTGCTATTCCAACATTTGTATCCTTGCCATTGAGCAACTCAGTACAGCAGATGGTCCTGAGATGAAGGTTTGGTCACAGTGGTGCACTTGGCTTGTAAGTAAGCTTTAGTGAGGTGATGTGACCTATGGTCTCTTATGACAGCAACATACCACTTAAGTATCATGCCTGCTTGCTTGAGTGGCAGTGTTACTGTCTAATTGTCTTAGCTGGCTATTTTGGCTTGCCATGCTTAGCATTGAGTGATGAGCCATGACAAGACAAATAAGCTTGGATAAGTCCACATAAGCTCAAAATAGACACTTGTAAAATTCCTGATGTTGGTGTGTTGTGTACAATGCACACATGAGAGGAACATGGGGTCAAAGAGAAAGGGTTACTTGCACATTATGGGTGTTTGACTGAATGATAGGAAGAAAAGAATGAGCTGACGTGGATGGGTAAGATAATGAGTGACTCAGCAGGGAAGAAATCGAATGAAGCCATTTCTCTGTGTGAGCGGATGGAACAGCCTATTGTCACCAAGTATAAGCGAACGGAGAACATCACAAACGACTTACCCAAGCAACCAAAGCAGCCAGATGACACTAATAATGTGCAGAACAAGTCCCAAGTATCGACCCAGAGGGGGAGAACACCTACAAGCTGCAAGTAGCTACTTGTCAGTAATAAAGTGTTGGATTAGCAAGTGCACGCACAACCACCGCGACCTGCGGAATTGACCACTGGTGCGCGCAGAGCACGATGCGCGACATTGCTCGTAGGTACACAATGGTAGGGACATTCTATTCAACCCTATTGTGTACCTCTTATCACCCTTTGTTCCTATGTTCCTCGTATGAACCTAGCTCACAACCCTTCACCCCCTTGTACCTTACAACAGTACCCTACCGTACATAAGTCGTACCATCCGTTGTCGAACACCTCAGTCCGTTGTACCGCACATGACTGAGGTGAGCCACTTATACCACACCCTATTACATACTTTAGCTAACTCATACGTAGTACCTTTGCTAGGTGAATATTATAGTCCGTTGTACCGCACACGACTGAGTACCTTTGCTAGCCGTGTGCCCCGATCCGATCAAGTGCCAGTTTCTATCATAAAGCGCACATGCCGAGAGTGTTGGCATGCGACCAGGATGCCAGAGATAGGCCGATGAAGCCGCCAAACATGTCAAAATGCAACGCAGAATGTTTAGAACTAGGAAAGACGGGAACTCACCTCAGAAGACTCCAGATGAGCCAGACAGCACGGATGACGAAGTGGTCACAACAGACTTATAAAGAAGGCCACAGACGTAATAGGAATGACGACAGCAATGAGACGAACATGTCCGGACGTGTCGAGGACACATGAGACCACAGTGGACAGCGACGGAATGAGCAAGATCAGATGGTGTCACCAACGGCGTGCGTCGTGAGTCGAAACAACTCGAAACGACAACCAAGCACAGGCGGCGCAAGCACATAACCACCAGTCCAACGTCTGAGATCACCCACCAAACACGTCGGCTCATGGAGAATACAAATGGCAGCATAGAGGAGTCATCAGCAGCAGGTCCATGTTGGAGGACAGCCCACTGTCGTAGCACTCGGAGGTCCACTGCTAACTTGAATAGTCAATCCATCGGAATCTGTTGGTAGACAAGTCAAATATGGCAGTTATCATGCTCGAGACTGAGCCGCTCCTAACTGACAGAGACACTGAGACATAGAACTAAAGTACATATACAAAAGAGTAGAATATTCAAATTAGAATCTTCTCCCACGTCGTCCGAACCTTTGAGTCTCACCGCTCCATCCTCACGCATTCCCTTCATAATCATTTCCCATGCTCTTAGCCTCTTAACAGAGTCAATGCGGCAAGTGCCGCCTGGGGGGATGTTGACACATGACCGTCCAGTTATCATCCATCTTGGCCACGGGACGTATTGCCACGCTCATGTGGCGCAGCAGGGGCCACCGTGATTAGAACACGGGGACGGTGTGATGTCCCCGACGATGCTCGTGCCCGTCGTACTCGCCGTGCTCGCCTGATGGAGGTACTTTCTTATATGTTTCACAGCCTCATGCACTAGACTTTACGGCTAGATCAACTCGGCCGCGGTCGGTTGACCACTCTGTGGGGGCATTGGCCTCCTCCTGTGAGCTCTCCAAAAGTAAGACGGTACGTTCTCTCCGTATTTTCGTGCACCGGCTGTGTGACTCCACTCGGGTTACGACCTATAAAATGCCCATCGCAGGGCCTGCATCGGTCCGCACACCTGTTACTGCGCACCATTCCACATCCGCCTCCTCATACAGCCATGAAGTTCGTTTCTCTCGCCGTCGCTGCCCTCGTGTTTGCCCTCCCTGCCTTTGCGCAGTCGCAGTCGTTGTCGTATGACCAGACGTACGACGACGCATCCCTGTCGTTGTCGGACGTCGCATGCTCCGACGGCATCTACGGTCTCGAGACCAAGGGCTACACCACCCTCGGCTCCCTCCCCAACTTCCCCAACGTCGGCGGGGTGTACACTGTGACCGGCTGGGATTCGCCTGCGTGTGGCACATGCTACCAGGTCACATGGCCTCAGACCGGCAACTCGATCTACATTCTTGCGGTAGACACAGCCCCTAACGGCTTTAATGTCGCCTTGGAGGCAATGAACACGTTGACGGGGGGACTTGCGGAGCAACTCGGCCGAATTGATGTCACGTCGACTCAAGTTGATGTATCCTTCTGCAAACTCTAAAGTTAAATCAACGGTTAGTAGGTCCGAGTCGACCAAATTTGTTCTGTGACGTGTCGATGCTCATCAATCAAACAGGATGAGGACTTTCCTCGCACGGCGATTCGGACATTATATTGAAAAGGACACACTTTCATGTTACATAGGGGTTTCGTTTGGGTTGATTGGGCTGGGAAATTGGACACTGTTCGATTGACACATCTTGTGACTCGTGAACGTGAGATGAAGGATATTGAAACAGTGCTCGTGCTCGATTACTTACTCAACGCGTGCATCTTATACTCGATACACCCACGA
>JBBPJY010000709.1:0-13772 GCA_038088975.1 Xerocomus cyaneibrunnescens
ACGTGTATAAAATGTTACATATCAAAGCCAACCCAGTCACTGCCTACCACCCCCAAACCAATGGCCAAGCCGAATGAATGAATGCAGAAATAGAACAATATCTGCGAATATACACCAATCACCGACAGAATGACTGGACAGAGTGGCTTCCCCTAGTGGAATTCGCTCACAATTAAAAAACCAATGTGTTCACCAAACATTCTTCATTCGTTCTCAATTATGGCCACAATTCCAGTATAGGAGTGAATCGCCATGCCCAACCACATAATGAGGCTGCAGAAGACTTTGCTACGAGAATGAAGGAAATGCAAATACAGGCAAAAGAGGCCTTAGAATTTGCTAGTAAAGATATGAAGTGATTTCACAACTGAAAGGCAGAAGAATAGAAGGAGTACCTCCCCAGAGACCTGGTGCTACTTGAAGCCACCAATATCCGCTTGGACAGACCCTCCAAAAAATTAGATGACAAATGCTATCGCCCCTTCAAGGTCATAAAGAAAGTTGGTCATGCAGCTTACAAACTAAAACTAGACAAATCGTGGAAACAAATCCATCCTGTTTTTAATGAATGTCTACTTTGGCCATACAAAAAGGGATAGTTCCCCTCTCAAAAACTACCTCCTCCTCTGCCACCAGATATCATTAGGACCAAGCTGAACAAGAGATAGAATCTATACTAGATTCTCTAGAGAGAAGAGGAGAAGTGGAATACTTGGTAAATTGGAAAGGATTTTCCTGGGAAGAAAGAAAATGGAAGAAAGCATCTCAACTACCTCATGCCCAAGACACCATTAAAGACTTCCATCAACAGCATTCATTGGCCATCTGACCCAAAACCACTATGAAATTGTGATCGACTACTGATTCAATTTGTCAATGTTCTATATGCTTACATCAACCTCTTCCTCTCCCTTCCACAAAAATCCTCCAATTTGCCAACTTCCTACTATTTAGAGAGTCCCTGAGAAAATTCCCAGAGTCATCTTTCAAATTCCCAACTGCCACGGATGTCAGTCCTTGAAAAGGGGGTACTGAAAAGCTTTTTCTTGTCTTTCACCTTCTCACATGAATTCTAGACTATGACATAGTTGGTCCATGCACACTGATAGCATAGTATATAAGTAGAACTCCCATATGTCATACTTCAGACTTGGAATTTCATTTCTTCTCCCAAAAGCGTTTCCTTTGAGCATGATCACTGTGAGATTTCTTGTCATGTGACAAGGAATCTCACAGTGATCATGCTCAAAGGGAACACTTTCAGAGAAGAGAATGCAATTCCAAGTCTAGAATACAGGTGAGAGTACTACTTATATACTATACCATCAGGTGCACAGACCATACTACATCATAGTCTAGAATTTAATATAACAAGGTGAAAGGAAAGAAAAAGATAGTGGTTCTTTCAGTACCCCCTTTTCAAGGACTGATGTCCATGGCAGTTGGGAATTCAAAGTAGCTTTCAGGAAATTTCCTTAAGGATTCTCAAAAGAGTAAGAAATCAGCTGATTGGAGAATTACAGTAGTTGGGCAAGGGGGAGATTGTTTGAGGCATATGGGGCATTGGCGATGGGATTGGTGGTGGTATGGAGTTTTATAGTGGTTTTTGGTCATACTGCCAATGGGTGTTTTTGGTGGAATTCTTTAATTGCCTCAGGAGCATTTTGTAATTCATGCACCTTTTTTCATTCTCTTTCTTCATGAGGAAACCCCTTCCAGTTGACTAGGTATTCTATAATTCCTCAATGTTCTCTGGAATCCAAAATGGATTCTATTTCTTGTTCAGGGGTACCAGAGATGATGTTGGGGGAAGGTGGTGGAGGAGATTTCTGAGAGGGAAATTGTCCTTTTTTATAGGGCCATAGCAAGCATTTGTTGAATACTGGATGTATTTGTTTCCAGGATTTATCCAGTTTTAATTCATATGCTGTGTGCCCTACTTTCTTTACTACTTTGAAGAGACCATATTGTTTGTTGTCCAGTTTAGCAGAGGGTCAATCAGAGCAGATATTAGTGGCTTCTAAAAGCACTAGGTCTTTGGAAACATATTCCTTTCAATTCTCAGCCTTTCGGTTGTGGTATTTCTTCATATCTTTTGCTGCCAACTCAAGGGCTGTCTTGGCATCTGCTTGAGTTTGCTTCATCCTTGTGGCAAAGTCCTCCATGGCTTTGTTATGCACTTGTGCTCTCCAGTCTACTCCAATGCTGGGATTGTGTCCATAGTTGAGTATGAAGGGAGAGTGTCTTGTAGACAAGTTGATCTTTTGATTATGTGCAAATTCTGCCAGTGGCAGCCATTCGGTCCAATCACTTGGCGGTGGTTGGTATAAATGCAAAGGTATTGTTTGATTTCCACATTCATTCATTCTGCCTGACCATTGGTCTAAGGGTGATAAGCTGTGGATGGGTTGGCCTTGATATGTAGCAGCTGATAGAGATTCTTCATAAAGGATAATATGAATTGAGTTCCTCTGTCCGATACTACTCTTTTAGGGGTACTGTGTAATTTAGATACATGGTCTTGGAATATGGTAGCTACTCCTAGGGATGAAATAGAGGAAGAAACTGGAAATGTATGTATTATTTTTGAGAATCTATCTACAATGGTTAATATAGTGTTCTTTCCTTGTGATTCTGGTAAGGGACTAATTATATCTATGGAAATTTCTTTCCAAGAGTAAGAAGGGGCTTTCATGGGGTGAAGAGGCATTGTATGTCTCATTCTTTTGGCTTTGGCTTTTTGGCAAGTGTCACATCCTGAGACATAAGCCTTAATGTCTTTGTGCAGGATGGGCCAATAGTATCATTCTTTGATTAAGTTGATGGTTCATTGCTCTCCTGGGTGGCCAGCCAGGGGGTGATTGTGATTTTCCTGAATGATTTGCTCTTGTAAAACCGGGTTTTTTGGAACATAGAGGGCATCTTTCCAGTACAATATCCCCTGGCATTCATTCCATGAGAGTTTTCCTTGTGTTAAGCCTTCACATGTGAACTTCTCTCTTTGATGTTGGCATTTCTTGATTTGTTTGAACATGCTTGGGCTTGCTTTGACAACAGAGGCACACACAGCAGCAGCTTCTGTTGTCACTTCCTTGGTTGGTGAGGTGAGCTCTGCATTAGCCCCGACGAAAATTGAGGGAGGGAAAAGATAGGAGTCTTTGTTGTCAGACTCTACCTCCTTTTCATGGTCTGGCCTCCATGACAGAGGATTGGCTGGATTAGTGTTGCCACTGTGATGTACAATTTTGAAATGGTATTCTTGAACAGCTTGAGACCATTGGGCCTGTTGTCTGGACAAATCCTGAGGCTTTTTGAAAAATTCAAGGTTTTTGTGATCAGTGAGCACCTCCAACTTGTGTTTGGCACCAAGCAAGTAGTGGCACCATTCCTTGAGAGCAAACATGATGGCAAGGGCTTCCAAATCTCCTGCATGGTAATTGTGTTTGGAGTCACTGAGTGACTTGGAGATGAAAGCAATGGGGTACCATATGTTATCTTGTTTTTGGGTGAGCACAGCTCCAATACCCACTTCAGAAGCATCTGTTTCAATTCTGAAGGGTGCATCTTCCTGTGGCATCCTGAGAGAGGGGGCAGTTGTTAGGGTGTTTTTAAGGAATTCAAAGGCAATTTGGCATTCTGGGGTCCATTTGAATTCCTTCTTGTTAGAAGTAAGAGTGTTTAGAGGGTGTGTGACTTGAGCAAAGCTTTGCACAAATTGTCTGTAGAAGTTGAGGAATCCTAGGAAACCCTGTAATTGTTTGCAAGTTTGGGGAATAGGCCACTCGTGTATGGCCTTGACCTTGCCTTTGTCCATTTTTACCTTGTTTTGACTGATAATGAGTCCTAGGTGTTCAGTTTCCAAGGCATTGAATTCATATTTCTCATGTTTTAAGAACAATTTATTTTCTCATAGGATTTGTAATACTTGCTATACTACTTTGACATGTTCTTTGTGATCCTTAGAGAAGATCATAATGTTGTCTATGTATACTATGACCTTTCCTTAATCTATGAGATTTTTAAATAGCACATTCATCATGGTCTGGAATGTTGCTGGTAAATTCACAAGTCTGAAGAACATTACTAGGGGTTTGAATAAGCCCCTATTGGTGTGGAATGCGGCCCTTCATTCATCTCCTTCCTTCATCTGGACATTGTTGTAGCCCCAACAAATGTCCAGCTTGGTGAAGTATCAGCAGCCTTGTAATTTATTGACCAGTTTGGATATGAGTGGGAGGGGGTATCAGTTTTTGATGGTAGTATCATTGAGTTTTCAGTAGTCTTGTACTGGTCTCAGGTGGCCATCTTTCTTTTTAATGAAGAAGAAGGCAGAGGTGAAGGGGGATTTGGATGGGCAAATTCATCCTGTTTGAAGATTTTCTTCAAGGAAGGTGTCAAGTTTCACCTGTTTGCTAGAAGAGAGGTTGTAAATTTTAGAGTTGACCTCATGCTCTCCTGGAACTAGTTCAATGGCATGGTCCCAAGGGTGATGTAGGGAAAGTTTGTCGAAACTTTCCTTGGTGAAGATGTCTTTGTAGTCATGATATACTGTTGGTACTGCTTCTTTGAAGGTTTTCTTTGCTTTTTTCTGAGCAGCAGCTGTGGTGATGTCTGTTGACACATTGCAGATGTATTCAAGGTTGTTTATTTGAAAGAGGTGGTCTCCATCTTCCATTTCATTGACTAGTTTGGAGGGGAAAATGGAGTTCAGAGTGTGGTTGTCTTTGCATTTGAATTCCATTGTTCCTTCCTTCCAATTGATAGAGGGGTTATGTTTCTTAAGCCAGTTGTGGCCCAAGAATATGTCATTTGTTTCCAAGCTGGTGACAGCAAGGGATAGCTGTCCCTTGTATTTGCTGACATTGAGTTGTACAATAACAAACTTTTTGACTTTTCCTGTGGAGTTTTGAGATCTGTTGGCATTATATATGGGTATAGGAATAGGAAATTTGTATGTTTGCAAGCCGTTTAGCTGTACAAACAATTTGTTGATAGAAGAGCTGGTGCAACCAGAATCTACAAGGGTAGAGACTGGCAGGATTCATTGGTTGGATACAAGAATGGTTGTATTTAGCTCAAGGAAATTGTTGGAGCACTTTGCCTGTCTAATGAACCTAGGTTTTTGTTGAAGTTCATAGAGAGCATAATACACTTCTTCATTGTTTAGTGTTTTCAATTGCACTACCAGTTTCTTGTTTACCTCTGACATTCTTTTGTCATGTATGAAGGATCAGAGGTGTTTTATCAACCTTTTGTCATCCTTATCATTGATCACATATTTGATCCATTGTATTGACCATGAATCTATGGTGTTCATCCAGGATGACCTTGTTTTGACAGTGAGCTCAATATCAGCCATCTTTTTGTAAGTCTTGTTCAGAGGAGGGATCTGCAGCTCAGTGGGGCTACACACACTCTGAACCGGAGCAGCACTCAGCAGCTGAGCCTTAGACTCTCTTTTTAAGATTGTCTTAGGCACACTCTCACTTACTTTTAATGAGTCATTTACCATTTTGGTGTCATTACACATTTGTATTTTGAGAACATTATATTTATTTTTTGTATTTAATACATGATGATTCGAAACCCATTTTTTAGAGGAATCAGCATGACTCACTGCTGACCCTCAGCCTGAAAACCCTTTTCTTTTTGTCTCTGTTCTTCTTGCTCAGTGAGGACATGGATTTGTGCTTCCAACTCCACACTGTTGGAATATTTGATTTCTTGGCCATAAACAACCATTTTGTGGATTTGATGAGGTGGGGGTGGATGAGCAGCACAAGGCCAACCCCCTCCACATTTTCTGCACATGTTAGTGGTGCATGCTTTGGATAGGTCCATGGGGACCCCTTGACCAGCAAAGGTGCTGGTGGTCAGATGTGCTGCCAGGGCAGGCTTTGAAGAGGAAGTTGCTACAGCAGGCATAGATGTTGCTGCTATAGGACAGGGAGCTGTATATATATTTGTTGGCCTGGGAGCAGGCCTTGGGGCAGTTAAGCAATGGGCATCAATTTCTTTGAGAGTGGCCTCAGTGTATACCAGGATGCAATTCCATTCTACAATATCATCCAGGAGAAGGAGTTGAGTGGAAGAGCATTCCACAAATTGGATGATGTGGTCATGTACTCTCCTTCTGGCAATGTCAACCAATATCTCACCATGAGCCATGACGTTCCAACCAGCCTTCATAATGAGCTAGTGCATGCATGTGAAGAAGTCTTCCACCATCTTCTTTTCCTGGAAGAGGTGTTGAAGCTCCTTGGAGGTGTCTTGCTTGAATGCCACTGGCTTGAATTCACAGGTCATCCCTTGCTTGAATTCCATGAATGTTTCCATGCCAATGTTGTCCTGATTGATGTACAGGTTAGCATGTCATCCAGCTGTATGGCTGCCCTTCATGTATGACAGGACAATGACAATTTTTTCAGTATCTGTTGGTGGAGTCCCTTGAAAGCCATGTAGGTAGAGTTTAATGGATCTCCACCACTCCACAAACTTCTTTTTGTTGCCATCATACTGATCAGGTTTGGCAGCAAGGGATTTGCCCAATTTTCCTTCAATGGGGGAGGTACAAGGGCTGGTCAGAGGGACAGGAGGTAGGGGATGGCTGGAAGACACCATGTGGACATCTTGCAATAGGTGGCAGGCAGTGAAAGGAGCTGGGGGAGTCAAAACAGCAGGTATGAGTTCATTGGATGGCATTATGATATGTTGTACTTGGGGCATGTTCAATGAGAAGGGGTGTAGTGGTGGGTCATGTGCCAACATTTCTCCAGCTAGGGTCATCAGACTGTAATATCAATTGTAATAGCAGTGGAGGAACTCCTCCAAGTCTGGGGCAAAGTATTCGTCCCATGGGGGCCACAAAATGACCACTATAGCAGACCATTTCTTGTAGGCAGACTGCTTGTTTAACGAGGGCCAGATAGGCTGGGGTGATTGGATAGACTCCTGCACACTGATTGGTATAGTGCTCATGATTGGGGTGTGCTCTGTAGTCCATGTAGAGGCATGTGAAGTCGTTCTTAATGTAGGGTGACTGGGCAGGAGCAGGCAAGTCGACGACTGGAATGCAGGTTGTTGGTACAGGTGACTTGGTCCTGCTTTTAAAGAGGACATTGGTGTAGATGAGGGAGGATTGGACTGAAGTGGGGCTGGGGTCAGATGACCACTGGATCAAGGTGAAAGGAGGAATGATGGGCACATTGTGCACAGAATGGCAAGCACTGCTATGAACCAACTTGTGCACTGAATGCAGAAAAGGGATGCTAGAATTTAAATTGCCAGGGGGCAAATTGTCAGCCACTGGATAAAGACCATTGATGAGGAGGAGCAGGAGACTCCTAGGTAGAAACCGGTGGGACTATGGTTGCTAATGCTTCTGGTAGCACAAAACCTCAACTCTTTACATGTGGAGTTGACACTGTGCCAGAGATATCAGGGATGTAAGCCACAGGTCTCTGAAACCTTTCCCTAGTGCACTATGGGGCTCAGCAATGTTATCCTTATTTATTATGCCAGACAAGCATATGACTAGTATTTCACAGGTACTATACCCAGCTGGTTACATACAGCATGGCTCTGAAGAACACTCTTCCTTCAGATCCCTTGCATTTTACTAAAGATGAGCAGGTGAATCCTCAAAATGAGCAGGCCACTTTAAATCATTCAGATGTTGGGGGGTCTCCAAAGTGGAGTGCTCTAGTTCCTCAAATAGAGGGTCACTGAGCAAAGTGAGATTTTCCTTAACCCTGGAATCCAGATGTAGTGACAGGGCTGAAGAGGCCCTTGGTTGGAAAGAGGGAAGCAAAAGATGAGAACACGGACATGGAGTGCGTGCTGGGCAAGAAGTTGTCAGTTACAGATGAGGTAGAGAGCTGTAGTGGCTACTAGTGAGGGATGGCATTTGGTTCAAGTAAAGAGACTTGGAATTATAACAAGAAATCTTGCAGTGATTACACTTGAAGGGAATGCTTTCAGAGAAGAAAATGAAACTCCAAGTCTAAAAGATATAATATAGGTGAGAGTACTACTTATATACTATACCATCAGGTGCATGGACCATACTACATCATAGTCTAGAATTTAATATGACAAGGTGAAAGGAAAGAAAAAGATAGTGGTTCTTTCCAGTTGATAGTGCTTGGAAGTAGATTCCTGCCCCATTCCTGCAGCACTTTGTAGTGCCTGTGCCTGGTGGTGGCACCTACTGCCCTTGTCATGATGTGTCCCATGACATCAAGATGGACACTGACCTTTTCATGGACAGTCCACCTGGATCTTGCTATGAACCTTTTACAGCTGTAGGAATTGGAGTATGCTGAAGAACTCACCAGTGTTCACATCACAAAGCTATCATAGCCTCCAGCAAATGGTTGTGCTTGCACTCTGAGAGGGTACTACATAGTTGATATATTGCACATCTCATAAGGGCCCATTTAGCAACATGTTTTTCAGTTGCTGTTCAATAACTAGCAGTATTTATTTTTATTTGTTTACTGGTGAAAAGTTTGGCATTGTCTTCTGGGATTGGAGTGGAGATTGAACTAGTTAGTGCTCACCTCAAGCACATTTAAAGATAATTGATATGCTCTGGCCAATGATCTCAATGCCTGGCCACAACAATAACTGCAATAAGCAAAGACAGCTTGTTATACACATAGTCAAGTTAATACACATACTCTTGATCTCACTTCTCAGTGTCCTATCTGGAATTACTACTTTCTCTCATACTCCATATCACACATCTATGCTTTTTGGCCATCAGTGGGTTCTAGAACTCATCTGTGGTTATCCAGAATGCATAAAATGTGAACTTGGAATGCACAAGAATGCATTCCTGGTACTGGTTGATGAACTCTGCTCCATCAGACTCTCAGATTTGTATGATCTCACCCTAAAAGAACAAGTTGCCATGTTACTTTATACCTGTGTTACTGGCCTCACATTGTGGCACATTGCAGAGCACTCTCAGCAATCCAATAGTACTATCACTCAGTGAGTAATTTATCTCTTTCTTGTGGCCAATCTGAGTAACTGTTAAACTATGGTCAGATGAACTTCAAGGAACTCCAAGGGAGCAGAGTTGTGAGGGGGTTGGATGGGACTTTGGCTTCACCTTATATGGTGTGCCCTTGCAAGGGATTCAGTGTTCTGAATTTGTGGACAGAGGGTCAGAGGTCAGAGGGTGGTCAGAGTAGTTGTGCAGTGACTTAGAGGGCTGGGGTCAAATGGAGAGAATGTCAAGTTAAGTTGATATTCGAACTGAAGGAATACAGGGCAGAATCTATGGAGTTTATATATGGGGGGGAATCAGATGACTAAGTATAGAGTCAGAAAGAACTATGTACCAGAATGTCAGAAGCTGAGTAATACCAGAGTGCAGCCTCAGAGCTGTGCTGATTGGTAATGGAGTTTTGAGTAAGCAGAGAATGGAATGTAAGTAGATGAGTAACAGAGTTAGAACAAGAAGAGAGTCAGAATAATTTACTAAAGGTCAGAGTCTGAGTAGTGTATCTAAGGGAGAAACAGGAAAACAGACTGGAGGTCATAGCAGAGTTGGTCTGGAAGGACCAGAGATGGACTTGTGAGTCTGGGATATGACAGTAACTATGCATAGTTACTTCAAGAAAATCCTATAGACTATTGCTGGTCCACCATTCTATACAAAATTCATCTAGTTCCCAACCAGGGGGTACATTGACCCCAAGATCCAACAGAACCACAAGTTCTGGCTATACTTCTGGAATGCTATTGGCACTACTGATGGCACTCACATTTCTGTTGCCCCCCCCATCATACTTGCACAAACAATTCCAAAACTAAAAAGGTTTTCTCTCTTAGAATAGACTTTTCATTTGTGACTTTGCCCTTAGGTTTATCTTTTTGTTTACTGGATGGAAAGGTTTTGCTGCAGATGCACAAGTACATGATGACATGATCTCAACTGATCTACAAATTCCCCAAGGAAAATACCTACTGGTGGATGCTGGCTATCCTCTTTGACTCTGATTACTCATCCCATATCATGGTGTGTGTTATCATCTTGCAGAATGGGTTTGTGCACACTAGAGGTATACTAATTTACTTTCTGCATTGTTTTGCTAATTATCATTCTGCTCAGGCCCAAAAACAAGGAAGAACTCTTCAACCTTCATCATGCATCAGCTCATAATGTTATCAAACAAATTTTTGGAGTTATAAAATGCTGCTTTTGCATTCTACTCATTTCCATTGAATATAGCCTTGAAGTTCAAGTTCAGCTTCCTGTGTGTCTCACTGTACTCCACAATTTCATATCTATCCATGATCTGAGCCACAGTGACAAGGAAAATGAGGTGTTTAGTCAAACTGAGAATGATGAAGGTGCTGACACAGTCAATACACCACCTGCTGCCTATGCTACAGTAGCTAAGAAGCACAGCACAGCTGCTGCCATGTGGAACAATATTACACAGGATATGTGGAATGATTATCAGGCTTGGCTTTCAAATCAGATTGATTCAGAGGATGAGCTTAATGATGATAGTGTCAATAGTGATCTTGAGAGTGACTTTGATAGTAACTTCTCTGATTTGTAGTCTAATCATATGTAACCAAATCATGTCTATTCCATTGGCATTGTGATTGAATTGGTCAAAAAAAAAAGAGCATACAACCTACAAAGTACAAACACAAGTACAGTACAAATAACTATGTGCCTATGCTACTACTACCCATGTGGCCTGTACCACCAGTCCTGCTTGTTGGGTAGTATTGATTGTACACATCAGAGATGTAAGCATGGTGCTCAGCATCAGAGGGAAGATTCCTAAAAATTGTTGCAATAGTGTGGTTTGATGTCATCCACATATTCATGAAGTATCTGTGCTCCTTTGATACATCCTTAACATGATAAAGAAGGGGGATTATGGCAACAATGTCTGTATATGAGTCATGGATGATTTCAGTGAGTGAGTCACCAAGGTGTCAGATGATGGAGTCAATGGCATGAAGTGCAATGCTGGTTGTGTTTTGGTGGCCCCCACCTGAAGTAGATTGAGTATTACTTGAGCTACTGTAACTCCACTTGAACAAGGAGGGTTGAATAGAGTTGCCAGTGGATGAAAGTAAGGAATGTGGAAGATCAGCTGGTGAAAATAAAGATGATTGTTTAGAGTTTTGTCAGCAGACATTACTGATATTGAGCATTTCTTTGATTAGGATGAGGCAGAGACCTTTGATTTTGACTTCCTCTTCTTGATAGCAAGAAGTGCAGTTGGAGCACTAATCTCAGGCATAGAAGGTATGATTGAGGTGGGGGGTATGAGTGGAGCAAGGGAGTTGATTGCTGTCATAGTTGAGCTAATAGCATTGACAAGGTTAGTGTCTGTTGTTGGCAGTGCACTGATGTCTACAGTGAAAAGGGATTTGAGGTTCATAAGCTCCATCTCTTTGCCATCATCATTTGCAGTGTTGTTAATAGATAGGGTGTGAGATTTGGGGCTACATAGATTGCACCATTTGACCTGAACCAGCATATGCCAAAAATCTTGAAGACTCAGTTGGGGGATATACAGTGGGTCAAAAAACTGTCCCAATGTTTGCATGTTTTGCACTAAATGCAATGTCTATCAATAACACCTAATTATTATTCTAAACTCTAAGTGCATGAAATGGAGTGCTTGCTCCTGGCTTTCTATCGGTCCAAGAATCAAAGCATTTGGTTATGTTTTGATGAAATGGTAGCCATATATTAAAATGACAACTCATTGGGACAGTTTTTTGACTTTGAATTCTCATCACATACATTGAACTCTGGAGTGCTGTAAGATGATTACATACCTTATGTAAGGAATATATTATGTCACTCTTATGTCATTGACCAGTCTATAGCATATATAAACCCTGCCATTACAAATCAATTCATCATAAAACACCTTTTTGCTGCTTACAGAGACAACATTATCTCTTTTGCTTTCCTAGATCTTTCCTACAGGAAAATCGCATTAAAAACTGGCCTAGGAAAGTCAACTGCAGCTAGGGTTCTTCAGGAAATCCAATCAAAGAAGAAAAACCATCATGGTGGTAATTCTTCAAAACTTTTTTTCACCAACAAGCATACTATTGTTCAGTAAATTTTCACTTGAAAGGCCAATAATGCAGTTCAGGCTACTCACTTCATCAATTCTATTGTCAGCACTCCTGTCTTCCCACAAACAGTCAGGAATACCCTTAAGGAAGCCTCTCTAAAGTCTGTGGTAAAGAAAATCAACCTCTTCTCTCTACTGACCATAGAAAAAGAGGGTAGGCCTTTGCTCTGAGTATCAGCATTGGACTCTGGAGCACTGGAAGAGGATGATTTGGTTAGATGAGACAAAAATCAATAGGATTGGGTCAAATGGGCAAGAATATGTGTGAAAAAAGAAAGAAAAGAGAATAACTTCCAAACAGATCAAAGATACTAGCAAGTTTGGGAAAGGATCACTCATGGTATGGGGCTGAATGGGAGTTTGGGTAAGGTTGAGGAAAGGATGGATGCTGAACAGTATGTGGCAATTTTGGAGGAAGGATTGTTGCAGAACATTGAGAATTCTGAAATGCTTGTAGATGAAATTATTTTTGAGCAGGATAATAATCCAGAGCATATCTTTAAAAGAGCTCAAATCTGGTTTGAGAAGCAAGATATCATGCTTCTGGATTTGCCTGCTCAGTCTCCACACCTCAATTCCATTGAACACACTTGAAGTCACCTAAAAAGACACCTTTCAGGTTATAATAGGATACTTATGAATTATAGAATAGGGTTGTGGTAAAGCAGGGAAGGATTTATGTGGAAAAGTGTCAGAAATGGATAGAAAGCATGCCTAGAAGGATTCAAGCAGTTATCAAGGCCAAGGGAGGTCATACTAAGTACTAAATACCATATGCTGTACAAAGTCAAAAAACTGTCCCAATGAATTGTCATTTTAATATGGCCACCATTTCATCAAAACATAACCAAAGTCTTTGATTCTTGGACTGATAGAAAGCCAGGAGCAAGCACTCCATTTCATGCACTTAGAGTTTAGAATAGTAATTAGGTGTTATTGATAGACATTGCATTTAGTGCAAAACATGCAAACATTGGGACAGTTTGTTGACCCACTGTATTTCATCTAGCTGGTTGAGGTATTGCCAACCACTGTTTTCAAAGTCTTTCATCAACAGGTACTATGAAATGGAGATCAGGGAGATCAGTGGGCAGCACATTAAACAAATGAGTACAGGATGCACCTTGACTAGAAATTCCTCAAAGATCTCCTTGATCAACTTGCTGTCTATAGGCCTAATTGTACCACCCATATGCTCAATGTCAGCACCACATTTGTTATCCCAGTGTACTCCAGACTTGATGTTATGCTAGTGCATCAGCACTTTGCCAAAACCAGAACTGAGATTACATCACAAGGCACAACCACCTTGAGTCTTGAATAGTTACTCAGTCGGTTCACCCAAAATGACTGGAGGCACAGAACTGACACTTGTATTGTGCAGAACTAGCTTAGAGTACAAAGTGATCAAGATGCGAATATATATACTAGGAGAGAGATTGATGACTAAGAAAGAGAAAGACTGAGAGCATTCAATGTATGACTAAGGGAACACATCACCACCAAAAGAGAGATATGGTGAGAGAAGAGAGAGTTTGAGGTAAGAATTAGAGAGATGAAGAGATAGCAAGGCAGAAGGAGAAGGAACGCGAACAAGCAAGAGACAAGGATAGCGACGCAGTGGAGCAATCAAGTGCACCC
>JBBPJY010000711.1:1753-12008 GCA_038088975.1 Xerocomus cyaneibrunnescens
GTCTGTTTTTTTGTGGTGCTGGACCGGGTGTACACCTGGGCGGATATGATGCAGCTCAAGCCCCATGTATCCATACCTGGGAGGGCTTCCAAATCCGAAATCCAACAGCCTTAGAACTCAAAGGCTGACATCAGCTGGCATCCCATCGATTCCGGAATTCGCCGAGAGTCCGCAACAAAAACCAATACACTCTGTACTGAGGCTGAAGTCCAAGAAGTGTTGCTACATATCGAATGTACCATACAGATCTCCTGAATACATAGTATGTGCTAACCGACATTTGTCATTCTACAGAGTGGTGGAACTTGCTAGGGAATTACGGACATTGCATTCCTCCTTGTGCCGCAGGGTAACTTGTGTGGTCATAAACATAGCAGTGCTTGCGATACAAAAACACTGGGACAGATAGGAAGAGGTCAGGCTTGACGCAATAACAGTTATTCTTCATATTCTCACCCCACAGAGCACCGCGGGCCTCCACCAAGCATAGTCTGATCCTAAAAGTGCGCCTGCGAGTGGAGTTCCTTTGCACATGTGTGGGCTTATGGCTTGGAGATATTGAGTCAAAGAACTCACCTATCAAGCTTCCGAGCCCTGTGACCTCACGTGTGAGAAATAGGACGTGGAATCTTTTCCGTCACGCACCTGCCATGAAGAGTGAGATACCCATACGCGCTCTGTAAGGAGTGAGAAGTAAGGTTCCTACAGGACGATAACAAAACGCACCCAAGCTGAGATAAGTCGCGGGTCAGGCGAGAGATGAGCGGAGCGCAAAGCGCAATGTCTGTGTTCACTTGTTATCCACTAAGCAGCCAAAAAACAAGAGAGGGTTACTGACAAACTCCCAAGAAAAACCCGATGAAAAAGCCTATACTGGCTGCGTCTGCGCGAGTGGAGAGGCTGATCATCGCAAAGATGACGATGGCGGAGCCCAAAGTTGAACCAGTGACTGTATTCGAGATGCCACAGTATGCGGCAATGAAGCCAGCGGTGATGCGCCCAATGAAATTACCTGCATTGAGGATCACATTCTAAGGTAAGGCGTCAATATAGGGCATTCATTACGGTGGTCCAATCTAACCGTGTAAAAAGAGAACTCTCTACCTAGACCATGCATAGATGAGTCGAGCTGAATGTAGAACAAGGGGAAAAACGATCCAGCGCCGAAAAGAAACAATCTGGAAAGGAAATGTGTTATTACTGATTGGATGACGATGTTCGCGGCGTACCCAATAGTAGCAAAAATGTACGGATAATCACTAGAAGATGTCCTCAACAGTTGAGAGTAGAGCGTCTGTGTCTTTGGATGGTGCGACCTAGTGCGCATAAGGATGCAACCAAACAACAAAAACACAGCGTTTGTTGCAGTAGTGATGCGGATACTGTTGGCGAAGCCGAGATCCCCGTTGAGAAGGCTGTTTAGTAAAATGGTGTATCCAGCTGCGCCTATTGGCGCCCCGCCAGCAACTATGGACATGACGACGGCACGCCTTTTCTCGAAGTGCTGAGATAACACAGCGAGTGAGGGTACATAGCTCATGCTTGTAGCTAATCCGAAACCTAAACCATGAGATAGAAAAACCTAGAAGAGTTATGTTACGTTCCAAGGACTGCGACAGTAAATACGAATACATACCTGATAGAAATGATTATATCGCGCGAAGGAGAGCATGAAGAGACATATGATTTGTAGGCAGGAACCGCCCATCACCAACCAGCGGCTGGCAAGTGTGCGGCATGAGGATATGTCAACCAAAGTAGAAAATCTGACCTACAAGTATCCTCTGTCATAAAGTGGTCCGAAAAAGAGTCCTCCGGATAAGATCAGGAATGAATTCGTGCTTCCTATCCAACTAGAATGCGAAGGTGTCAGGTGAACAAACGAGTTATAAAAGAGCCAACATACGAGATTGTAGATGACGAGACATTGGTTAAATAACGCTGAGAGTAATAGTCTAGATGGGAATGAGTGGTGACATGGCAGCAGAGGGACAGGAAGGATGCCTTGGAAGACACAGAACGCGTTTATAAATCTGCAGAGAGCAAGCATGAGAATGGTTTCAATGAGAGACGTCACCTCGTACCCAAAGCCAGCAATCTGGATTAAAAAGCTTTGAGAGACGCGTCAGTCGGACGAAGCAGGTGGTGAGGATGGATACTTACGCGCCGAACGCGGTCAACCAAGCGGTTAGACCGCCGTCTGGAATGTCTTGGTCGTTGGGGATGTTGTTTTCGTGTGTGGTCCTACATTCTTTCTCGTCGGGGGTGTTCATGCTGAGATGGAGTCAGTGGGGTGTAGCAGTGTTGGAAGACGGGAATTAAAAGGGATTTCCTGACCGTCGTCTGCAACATGAAGCAAGCCAGTGCTCGGCTAGTGTGATACGCCATGGGACTGGCGGGGTGTGCGGCCAGCAGATGGTTGTCCTATGTAATGAAGTACGTTAGCCGACTGCCCGCGTTGCTGACCCGATTAGGGAATCACAAACCGTGTTGACCTCGAGGACGGTGGCCACTCGAACGCGGGTTGATGGACACCCCTTCCACCTTGCTCAGGCCCCGGCTGAGACTGCTCAGGCGCAGTTCGAGTCCGCGCATCCAGGACGAAGACGCGACGCCCCAGCCCGCTCCATCCTCGGCACGTGTCCTCTTTCACGATGAAGAGTCGGACGAATTCCCAACGCCTCGCATCCATCCCAGGCCCATCGCCGACCTCACCCCCAGCTCTCTGCCCAGTGCTACTGCAGCCCCTGCAGAGACGCCAGCTGCCCGACTCCGCGCCCTTCTCGCACGCGAACCACGCTCTCCGAAGGCAAACACCACCCCTCCTCCAGCTCCACCTTCCGAGGCAGATTCTGCCGCTGGGCCTTCACGCTTTGGTTCTAGCACCTCCAGCGTCGCACGCGACAGCTTGAAGGATATATTTTCCCGTGCACTCAGGGAGCCAGGGGACACTCCGCAAAAGGATCGTCCGCGTAGAAATAGCTTCGATGGCAGCTCAATGGAAATCACCCCGGTAGTCGACAGGGGTAGAGGTCAACGCAGAGCCGCGCGGCGAAGCTTGAGCGACGAGGAAGCTGAAAAGTCAAGTACGTGGCCGTCCCGCATAGTACTAGCAGTTTCGGAACCTCGCATACCAGAACCCAACGGGAGAGCTGATCCCTCGTTTCGGCTGTCGACGGCGCTCACTTTCGATGCCCTGCGCGCGCGACTCGTGTCTTCCCGATCACAGCTGATGGATCAGAACCCTCCGGAGGCATTATCTGACTGTACGTCGTCAAGCATTATCCTTTCATCATTCGTGCAACCAGACTCATCTCTGGCATCTGTAGGCGCCTCTGATTCCCAACGTCACCACCAGGTGTCTACTTCAGCTCGTGTAAATCCGCTAGCCAGCTCTCTCACACCGTACCCATCGTTCCGAATGTCTTCCCAGCTGGCATTTCAGTCCAGTATGTCTTTAGCGCAGAATGCATGCTTTGTTTGATTGATCTGCAGATAGATCTTCTCGAACAAGACTCGGAAATGCAACGAGCGATGGGTGACGTTCTTAATTCCGAGAACGAAGGTACGATTGTTCCAATTTCAATATTTAGAGCTTTTGGTCTTTACATATCGCAGCCTCTACATCAGCTCCGCATGTCGTACAATCCGCTGTGATACCATCCGATTTACGTCCACCCTCCTCTGGGGACAAGAATAACTCAAAGCTAGCACAAGGACACACAAACTATGAGCTCGATTGTAAGCTGCTTCCACGCGGATTGAAACGCTCCCTTGGGCTAATTGCATTGGAATGGTTGACAGCCTCAACGTCAAGTTCCTCTGTGAACGGTACGAAAGGTAAGCAAGTTAGTCGCGTGGTAGCGTCATACACTCACGTTATCAAAGATCGAGAACATCGCTCCCAGCAAGAGGGACGCAACTACCAACGTGAACGAGAGTGGAGTCGTCCGAGAGTCTCGTCAATGTCCACTACCCCAGAGATGCACCGCAGACACTCACAGGAAGTCTATCGTCGTCTTTCCCAAGAGTTCCGCTCCCCTTCGCATACAAAACCATCGTCTCATGAATCTCCGGTGTCACAAAGCAGTGCCACCGGGCTTGTACATAAACGTCTGGAGAGACGAGGCAGCCTTGCGTCTCTTCGGAGCTTTGACGATGATCGCAGCTCCAGGCCCGGCTCAGTCGGCTCTCAAGCGGACTGTCAGTGTTTCCCTACTTCATTCTCGCTTCATACCTGATGTTCTACCAGATCGGGATCGAATCTCGGAGCTTGAACGAGAAAAAAAGCATGAGCGAGAACGTGAATGGAACAAGCGACATCCACCTTCCCGGCCATCCTCAAGTTTGAGCACCAGCTCGAGTCACTCATTTTCGCATTCACACTCACATCCACCCCGTTCACCGTCTGCGATACCTTATCTTACACCGACCCATGCATCCCTTCAGCGAAAGTCCTCCCGCACATCCCTTCGCTCGGATTCCCCCGCCTCGCTCGCTAGCAGCCGTGATTCATTGAAGGAGCACAAGGAAGAGGAGAAAAAAGAAATAACACATGAACGGGAACGCAACTGGAATTCACCCCGACCTCATTGGTCGGCTTCCAAGTCTCCATCT
Organism: Xerocomus cyaneibrunnescens; assembly: GCA_038088975.1. Taxonomy (NCBI): domain Eukaryota; kingdom Fungi; phylum Basidiomycota; class Agaricomycetes; order Boletales; family Boletaceae; genus Xerocomus; species Xerocomus cyaneibrunnescens. Next base: position 6,371 of record JBBPJY010000711.1, read on the forward strand.
TCTCACCTTAAAATTCGAAACAAGGATGATGACCCCCTCCGCGCTTCCCCGAGCCTACCTCATCTGAAACGCCCTCATGGACACGGAGATGCTTCCCTGGTGTCAACCAAGCTACGGAGCTCGTTACCAAATGCGGATTCTTCCTCTGCTCCATCACCTACCTTGTTGCACAAGTCGAGCGACCGTTCAGGTTCGGGCTTGGAGGCAAGTGCCGCTGGCACTACTCAATCCGCGCAATTTAAAGATTCCAGCCCGGGCAAAGCGCCAGGCGTTGCCTCCAAGTTTGGTTGGAACTTCGCCCGCAGTCCCCTCCCCGCGCTTGAACTCGATGATACTGCAGATCATCGCAGGAGTAGTTCCTCCCCCGCTCCCGGCTCTCGACCATCTAGCTGGGTATCAGAAGCTATCATGTCCAGTCAGATACCTGTACGTTCCAGGATGAAGAGCTTCTCGGGTGTTGGTCACGCACCTAGTGATATGAGTCTCACGAACGTCGTTGGGGACGAGTCTTTCTTTCAACAAGATTATCCAAACAGATCAAGAGAGGTTGTGGACCCGGATAGTTGTGGAGAACTCCCAGCGGTCAGAAATTCATGGAATCAGGAAGATATGGCACTAGGTGCGTCATTCACATATACACTTCGTATTGGCTATAACAGTCTCTCAGGCAGTGAAGAGTCCATCGTTGATCTTCCTCAGTCTACCACACCGAGGAGCAATCCGCCAAAGCCCGTCCCAGAAGAGATTGAGACAGACACAGAAACAGAAATTTTGACGTCTCCTTCTCTACAGGGATCGCCCCAGTTGGGAACATCCACCTCAGTCCCCAACGAAGTATTCCACCAGATGGTGAACGATCCACCACGCCTCCAAACCCCAAATCGCTCTCTGGAAGAACCACCCACTAGAGCAACCCCTCCTGGTTCTCCCCCCTCTACTGGTCCAAGGTCGCAATTACCCACTTCCGAAATGTCCCCTTCGCCTGCCCTTGTCACACCCCCACGTGGAACGTCCTTCGCTAGTTCTATCTTGGACTTCCAAACACCCTCGCCCCCACACGACCTTCCGGATCTTCCTGGTCCACCGTCGTCAGACGACGACGCGCTTGGGAGTTCGCCTACAAAAGACCGACGCGTCGATGCCAACTTAAATTTCACATTGACCAAGACACCCAAACCACCTGGTGCTTGGGCTGCGACTCCATTGCCGACCAAATCCGGTCATCGATCTTCTTCCCCCATGGCTCTTTTTCCTTTGGAGTCGACACCTCCAACATCCACTTCCACCCCGCTACCCCGCACTAACTCATTGCCCCCTACACATACCGACACTACGACCGACGATCCGGGTGAAGATAGACTTCTTACCCCGGTAGTAACATTGTCACGAGCCAAGTCTCTCCCCTTGCGCACGCCTGTGCCACCTGGTGGATGGGTGACAACTCCAGGCCAATCCGCACTACTAAGCAATGGCACGGATCAGTCTCAGTATGGGTCGATTGGCAGGAGGAAGGGCCAGCTTAAAGTCCGTTTCGATGTAGCCGAATCTGAGACTTCCGCAACAGAGGGACACCCAAACTCACCATTGACTGCCATAAGATTGACAAATCCCGAGTGGCCATTAACGAAACTGCCCACGGGTCACGGGAATGACAGCAGTGTCGAAGTCGCTGAGAATAGGGCCCCCCAGCCGTCGCCGACAACGACTGTGCCTCATAGACCCGCTACGCCAGAACGACCCACAACACCGACCTCTCGAGAAAATGGGCTATCTCCACGCTCGCCTCGGAAATCCCCGTCTGTTCGACTGGTAGATGCTTATGGACGGGAAAGGGCTGACGAAGAAGGGACTTCAAATCCATTGATAGACCTCCCGAATGGCCGTGCGGATACAGAGAGGAAGAAGACTCTATCGCCACCCACCCATCGCCGTGGTTTGGTGCGAATTGTTGATGCTATGGGGAGGGAGGTCGATGATACCGCGCATAGCCTTAATGCTTCGGAGGGTAGAGCAGATAGGTCGTTTGAAACAGAAGTTTCTGTTGTTTCGGATGATACTTCGATTGGACATGCCGAGGCATTGGCCCGTATGAGGAAGACACTTAGGGATCTGGCTGAAAGCTTGAGCGATACAGACAGGTCAGCTGTTTTCTTTGTTCCCCAGAAAGTTGTGAATGAATCATTTGGTCGATCGCTAGGTCCGAAGATCTCGAACTCGATTCCAGTCATCTCGAGCAACTAGAAGAGGTCTCCAAGGCAGCGCGACTCGTCAGGAACCAGCTCGCTCACAATCTCCATCTAGAGACAGCAAAAGAGCATGGTCTGCATCACGATAACAAATCTTCCATTACACGTAGTTTTTCGGTATGTACACTTGGATCCGCGTTCCTCTGTATTATTCACACTCTACACAGCCGGCAAGCACCAAGAAATCCTGGAACGCTACCATCATATACTGCGGTGTCATCATTCAATTACTAATAGTCTTGGTAATGTGGAGGTACGATGATGTTTGCCTACTTACATCCTGATTTGATCCCATTCTCCAGATATGCTCATGCGGAGGCCCGATACTTGTTCTATACGACATACTATGATCCTTTATACCCCGAGTTCACACCGATTCAAGAAGTCTCGTGTTTCAGCAGCACACTTTCTACGTCACGACCATGGACGATGCTTGATTCATACGAGACCATCCGACGAGAAGGGTGGTGGACAATCAAACAAGAGATCTTACGCGCGATGAGACATATTGGGGATCAAGCATGGATACGGTGGGGCGAGGACGTGCATTTAGAAAAGCCGACTTGAGTTGGCCGACTAATTACTTATTGATCTTATTTCTAGTACGATAGGCTTACTAGTACGGATATACTGCTTGTGTACATTTATCTTGGTTAGCTGGGGAACGTTCTCTTATCCTTCCATACTGGCGGGGCTGCTCCGAGTAGGGAACACGCCGAGAGTTAGTATGATGCCATGTGCATCACACTCAGCTGAGCTGGCGAACGAGTCTGATGGTTAGTTGGAGCTGAACGTTAGCGTAGTTCAATGCCACCCATGTAAGTGAACACACTGTTTCCACTGGAACGTCGTATGCAGCTAGTTAACTGACCGTTGCCATCTCAGACGGGACAAGTTTGCGATCCATTCGAAAGCGGTCGTTTGCCAGGATGTCGATCTCAAAGGCGACATCACCATTGGACCTGGCTCCGTCATCCACCCCAAGGCAACTATCTTCGCCCTTGGAGGCCCCATCGTCATCGGCTCTGGCTGCATCATCGAAGAAGCCGCCATCATCGTCAACCGTCGCAAGGAGGTGATGCGCATCGGCGACAACAACCTGTTCGAAATTGGCTGTCGTGCGTGCTGCTTTCGCGTTGTCTCCCCTTTGTCCTCGTCCGTCGCTGACTGTGATGCGTTCAAGGAGTCGAGTCGCCCTCCATAGGGAACGACAACACTGTTTCTACCCGTGCGCGCGTGCACCATACGGTGCGGATATCTAACTACTGTGTCATCGGCGCAGGTTGTCTCGTTGTGCCGACCGAGGATGAGACGTTGGAAGAGTACACGTCTGTGTATGGGCCCGCTGCCGAGAGACGCATCTGGAGTGGTAGAGGCAAGGTCCAGGAGGCTGACCTGCGAATTAAACACAGCGAGTATCTTCAGGAGATGCTACCCAAGTTCAATCGGCTGCGCCGAGGGGACGGCGCATAATTCTCGCCTGTTCGTTTACGCTACGCTACTGGTGGTCTCCCCAAATCAGACTCGGTGCTCTCGAGATCAGAAGTCGTCCTAGCATTGCATCACGACATTCAATTCCTATCATCGCAGATATAAATCGTACAACATCCAATCGGGCATAACGTGTTGGTAGCTAGCAAAGGAAAAAGGTTCGTCATACCTTTACACCACAAGGTTGTCGTAGAAAGCAGAGAGTACAGGCTCTGCATGGGACACGCTGCTGTACTTCTCCATCGCTCTGAAAAATGCTTGCTTGACCTTCAGCGACCCACAGTGTTCCATGAGAACATCAAGTTGGACTTCTCGAACATCAGGGTACCTATCCATACTTTTGAGCGACGGACCCCACGGTATGCCAAGGAGTCACTGACTTGGATGTGAATACGGAGAACGTTTCATCCAAGACATTTGCCTCGGTCATCCTTTCTTTGATAGCCGCCAGGGCTTTGGCCTTAAGATCCTTATCGCCAACCTAAGAATGCTTTAAATCCACCATTCGAATCCATCTTACCAGGGTACCTACAAGATCTGCTAGTCGATACATCGATTTGGGTGAACAAGTGGGCGGCCCGCCTTCGAGAGGTGTCACACGAAGGTGCCGACCGCCAGGTTCAACCTGAGACCTCAATTTACCGAATTCGAGTCTGCCGGTGTAGCAGTACCACAAGAAAGCATGCCACCTGGGTTCCCGTCAAGTACCATCCAGTAAGTGCCCGCTCTCAAGTATCAATATATTACTCACGTCCTATGAGCGGCGAACTTGACCCGAACTGTCCGTTCTTCGTGGCCAGGTGTTGGTTCTTTTACATCTTTGATCAGTTCCTCAGGGTGGTCATCAACCAAGCTCTGGTCACTAGCTGGTGGTAGTTGAGAAACGAGGCAACTTGAGCAGGGATGCACCGTTCACCTCCTACTGGCTCGAAGGAAGATAAAGAGCCGCTAGACTTCTCGATGCCACCTTCCGATTGTTGGCCGGTCCAGGGTCCAAAAATGAGTACGTGCAAACAGGATGGGAATAGATGAGCCACCTTTACGAGAGGACAAAGTGCCGCCAGATCTCTCGATGCTGCTTTCTGATCGTTGGCCTGTCCAAGGTCCAGAAATAGGCATGTGCAGAGAAGATGGGGATAGACGAACTACCTTCGGGGGCAACCTGATTACGCTCACTGTGAGAGTCATGGGATGGCCCAGGGAGTGTGACTTCATCCTCATCCTCGAAATCACTATCCAGTTCGTATTCGTAGTCTTTCGGACATGATATTTCCAAGTCCCCGACATGGTTCATGCTGGTATTATCAAGTGCTCCTAGTGCACTGGTCCAGCTCTCACTGAGTATAACTTCGGAACTGTCAGCAGTATGTCGCTTAAAAAATGCACTTTTACTGACAAGATGAAAGATTGACGTGTTCTTCTATGACAGAGAGTGAGGCATGTGTCGGGAGAGGCTCTCCAGTGTTCCCAGATGCAGAACGGGTAGAGGGGGTCAAAAATTTCACGTCGAAAAGTCTTCCGGTTGCAAGTGATTGACTTAGGACACGATCACCGCTCTGCCTAACCAACTGCGCATGAACTTCTGCCTCATTGGCGGGGCCTAAACGAGCATCAAAGAGTCCATCTGGGAGTGGACACTCTGAAATTGTCACGGCGAGCCAGATCTTGTTAGGCTGGAGTGATGAGATGGTGCAGTTTGTTGCGAGTAGGACTTCCAACGAAGGAGTGTTTGCCAAAACAACATTCATCTCACCAAGTTGCATCGAGCTCAAACTCGTGCACTGTTCTCCAAGCAAAAGTTCAGCACGGACAGACGTGTTCTCCCAACGAATTGTGCTGCCATGCTGTCGAAAAGAGAACGCTGCGGGGATCCAGTCGTAAACACGTCTTCGAACTACATT
>JBBPJY010000713.1:0-13731 GCA_038088975.1 Xerocomus cyaneibrunnescens
AAACAGTTTTGGAAGTCATTGTATATATCTCTATGTGGTTCATTTAGTATTGGCCCTTAAGCTTTGGACATGATCTTTTTATTACCTTTACACTGAATATTCTGCATGTACATACAGTAACAGTACTTTTAATAAATAGCAACTTATAAAAATAAATATGAAACATGGAATGAATTTACCTGTAGTAATATATATATATGTTGTAATGCTAAAATGGCATGTTTATATCCTCCACCTGTTGTAATATTGGGGTTATCATGGTGTTTTGAAGAATGTATCAATATTATAGTATATTTTGTGGTTGATCATTTTGTGGTAATGGTGGTGGTAGTATGCTAATACCTTTGCTTACACCCATACAGATTGTTGGAGCACTCTTTATGACCATTGACAGGGTTTCATTTTGCCAATATATAAACTAGTATACAGTGACTTCCAAAACTGTTTCAATATTTGATATTAATTCAGAGTATAAAGTGCCCTGCCACTATATGTGGGAATTTCACTTAGCTTTGATGAGATAAATATAGTACTGACTCTTGGCTACAAATCAGTCTTTAGTTCATGTAATTTGGCTCAGGGATTGTGGAGATATGTTTATTTTAAAATAAAGACACCATTGGAACAGTTTTGTCACTTTTGATTACTAGACTGTTATTAGTATTTAGCATATCCTCCTTTGGCCTTAAGCACTGCCTGAACCCTCTTAGGCATGCTCTCAATCAATTTCTGACACTCTTCAACTGGTATCTTCTTTCACTCCACCTAAATTCTCTTCCACAACTCTATATCCTTTGGGGGGGTTTCATATCCTGCTAGTCTTCTCTTGAGGTAATACTGAAGGTGCTCAATGAGATTGAGGTCAGGTGACTGTACAGGCCATATCATAGTCCTAAAATCCTGTTCTTTTAGCCACTCCTTTTTTTGCAAGTATGCTTAGGGTCATTGTCATGCTGAAAAATGATATGAGGAGGATTCAGACCATAAAACTGCATGGTTTGCAGTAGTTCATCCTTCAAAATTTGAAGGTAGAGATCTCCATCCATTCTATCATCTATTTTGGCAGCATAGCCAACTCCCTCCCAAGTTATGCACCTCCAAAACATAATGGAACCTCCATCATGCTTGAGGATTCCCTCTATTAACCTATTACTAAGCCTCTTACCTGGTTTTTTTTACACCCACTTCCTTCCATTTGACCCCAAGTGATTGAATTTGGTTTCATCAGACTAAATAACCCTTTTCTAGTCATCTATGGTCCAACCCCTTTGAGCATAGACAAAGTCCAAGTGGGCCTTGTGATGCTTAAATGTGTTAAAGTATGGTTGAATGAACTCCAAGGAACTCTGAAGAAGCAGAGTTGTGGAGGGGTCAAACAGGACTTCAGCTTCACCTTATGTGATGTGCCCTTGCAAGGGATTTGGTGTCCTGAATTTATGGATGGAGAGTCAGAGGTTGGAGGGTGGTCAGAGTAGTTGTGTAGTGACTTAGAGGACTGAGGTCAAATGGAGAGAATGTCAAGTTATGTTAATATTTGAACTGAGAAAATACAGAGCAGAATCTATGGAGTTTATATATAGAGGGGAATCAGATGACTAAGTCCAGAGTCAGAAAGCAACTATGTACTGGAATGTCAGAAGCTGAGTAATACTGGAGTGCAGCCTCAAAGCTGTGCTGATTGGTAATGGAGTTCTGAGTAAGCAGAGAATGGAATGTAAGAAGATGAGTAACAGAGTTAGAACAAGAAGAGAGTCATCATAGTTTACTAGAGGTCAGAGTTTGAGTAGGGTATCTAGGAGAGAAACAGGAAATCAGACTGAAGATTGTAGTGGAGTTGGTCCAGAAGGACTGAAGGTGGGCTTGTAAGCCTGGGATATGACAGTATTCCCCTTTTAGGCCTGAATTCCTGAAGGCCAATGGGGATCATGTGACTCTGTTGATTGAGCACAGTGTAAAACAATAAAATTTCTTGAAAGGGGCAATAGGTTCATCCCAGGGAGTCACTGATGCATAAATGGCCAAAGAAAAGAGAGAGAAGAATCAAAAGAATGACTGGGAGTGTACCACTGGTGTGGCTAGCTCCTAAAATGGGTTCTAGGCTGGGAGGAGGATGTTCTTGGCTTGCTAAAGTAGTTCTGGGCTTCTGCATGCAATGTGGACAGTGAGGATAGTGGGACAAGGCTTTGGAAATAGAGAAAACAGTTCCAGATAGTGCTTCAATGATGGTAAGATTCTTTGGTCCAACTAGGTACATGTCTATATGATAAGCAAACATATTCCAAAACCTCCAAACAGTGACAAACAACCACAAATAGATCATCCAGTCCCAAAATAGGCTAATCCGGACCCTAATGTGCTCATCCAGATCCAAAATAATGCATTCTACACTCAAATCCACTCACCCACATCCAAAAGTGGGTCAATCTGCACTGGAAATGTACCATGAAACACTGCTGCATGATCAGATAAGTATTGGACATGCATCTGGCTGATGTAATGAGTATTCCACCCAATAGTGGATGGATTTCACATGTACCAGAAGTCAATCTGCATGGAAAGCAGGTTGGAAAGCACACTAGAATGGTTGGAATGTGGTAAACTGGTCATGAAAACATTGGATTGGGTGTGGGAGCAGTGGACTAGGTGTGGAATGACTGTAAGAGTGGCAGATGATCATTGGGATACTATCATATCCCAGACTCACAAGTCCACCTCTGGTCCTTCCAGACCAACTCTACTACAACCTCTGGTCTGTTTTCCCATTTCTCCCTTAGATATACTACTCAGACTCTGACCTTTAGTAAACTATTCTGACTCTCTTCCTGTTCTAACTCTGTTACTCATCTACTTACATTTCATTCTCTGCTTACTCAGAACTCTGTTACCAATCAGCACAGCTCTGAGGCTATGCTCTGGTATTACTCAGCTTCTAATATTCTGGTACATAGTTCTTTCTGACTCTGGACTTAGTCATCCAATTCCTCCCCATATATAAACTCCATAGATTCTGTCCTGTATTCCTTCAGTTTGAATATCAACTTAACTTGACATTCTCTCCATTCGACCCCAGCCCTCTAAGTTGCTGCATGACTACTTTGACCACCCTTCAACCTCTAACCCTCCATCCACAAATTTGGGACACTGAATCCCTTGCAAGGACACACCACATAAGGTAAAGCCAAAGTCCCATTTGACCCCCTCACAACTCTGCTTCCTTGGAGTTCCTTGAAGTTTATTTGACCATAGTTTAACAGTGTTACACTAGTGCGTCAGCACTTAGCCGAAACTCGAACTGAAGCAGCTACACAAGGGACAGCACCCTTGAGTCTTGAGCAGATACTCAGTCGGTTTACCCAGAACGACTGGAGGCAAAGAACTAATGCTTGAATTGCATAGAACTAGCTTAGGGTACAAGGATATCAAAGAGAGAACATATATATACTACTATGGTGATTGATGACTAAGAAAAGGAATACTTGAGAACATTCTATGTATGACTAAAAGGAGCACATCACTACCAAGAGAGAGATGTAGCAAGAGGAGGAAGAGTTCGAGGTGAGAGATCAAAGAGAGGACATGGCAGCAAGACAGAAAGAAAAAAAGGAATATAGGACATCAGCAAACACAGTAGGTACAATGAGGAGAAAAAGAATGAATCAGTAGATCCTGACAATGAGATATCGCAACACAAGTACCCATGTATGCATGAGTGTAACAAACAATATATTTAAACTTTCTCTTGCAACAGATTCTCCATGACCACTCATGTCACTTGATCGCACACCAGAGTGATTACCAATGCTCCAACCTTCCCCTGTTACAACCCTCTCAATACCTTTGGCAGTAATTGCTGAGGTCCCAATGTTGTCAATCAGTTCCACAGTTTCTCTACCTGGAGAAACAACCCTGCATTCCAAGCATGTGCCTGCCTGGACTTGCTGACCCCCAAAGCATCTGCCTCCTTTCAGCTGGACTTGTCATCCAAGCTCAGAAAGGATGAAAAGCTTATAGCAGCTGAGCATAAGCACCACTTCAACAACAATTTGTGTATGTTCTGCAGACAAGCAGGATACAAGGCAAAGGAATGCACAAAGTCCACTTCATGCACTGCTAAGGGGCATGCAGTCAGGTCCAACACTCCAGAAGCCAAACTGGAGGCCTCCTCCGAGGCAAAAAATAGGCTGTGACCTCTGTGACTCTACATGGTATGAAGGTTGTGTTGACTCCACCTGTGCACCCCAGGAGATCCAACTCAATGCATCTGCTCTTTCAGACCTCTGATCTCTCATGCCCTCCATCTCTCTAGTCTCGTATGATATTCCATCTTTTCCTGTGTTGATAGATTCTGGATCCTCTGACTATTTTATAGATATGAAATTTGTCAATAATAATGGACTTTCAACCTACTCTATCCCTCCACTCTCTCTCTGCCTGTTTGACAGAACTTCAAACTCCATGATAACTAAAGCTCTGGACCTCTCAGTCTGCTTTTCTTCCAGTGATATCACTCCAATGACATTCTATGTTACCCCACTAGATGGCTCCTGTTCACTTGTTCTAGGACACAACTGGCTCACCTGCCACAACCCATTGATTGACTGGGTATCGAGCAGTATCTCATTCTAAACACCCAAGCAGCCCAGTCCAGCATTTCCAAGCTCAACTCTGCAGCCTCTGGAACCCATTCCTCTGACTGACTCTGCCTCCTCCAATTTACTGCGTTTCTCTGACTGCAAGGCACCTCCCATCGTGCTCATCAGTATACCTGCCTTTGCACTTGCCTGTCACCTCCAGGGCTCCATGCAGTTCTCACTGTCACTCCACCCCCAGAGCAGCAATCTCCACTCTGCCTTCATCAAACCAGACCCAATTGATCTTTTCAGTGTTCCTTCAGAATATCATGACTTCACAGACATATTCAGCAAGAGCAAAGCCTTCCAGCTTGCTTTGCACCACGATTTTGATCTGAAGATCAACCTGGATAAAGGAGCTTTCCCTCCAATAGGCACCACCTACTCACTGTCTGCCTCTAAGCTTGAGGCTCTTCATACATTCCTTGACAAACACCTTGCCATGGGCTTTATTTGCCTTTCCTCTTTTGCTCATGCTGCCCCAGTACTCTTTGTCCACAAGAAGGACGATTCACTCCACCTTTGCATCGACTTCCATAAACTTAACAAGATCACGAAGAAAGACCACTATTCACTTTTCTGTATTTCTGACCTCCTAGATGTTCCAAGCTGTGCCAAGATATACACAAAGCTTGATCTCTGACATGCATACCACCTGGTCCACATTGCTGCCAGAGATGAGTGGAAGACATCATTCCAAATGTGCTATGGCTTCTACGAGTGGCTTGTCATGCCATTCTGTCTCACCAACACCCTTGCAGCATTTCAGCAGTTTGTAAATTCTATCTTCACAGATCTCCTTGACATCTCTGTCATTGTCTACCTCAATGACATTCTCATCTTCTCTAACAACCACATAAAGCACAAAGAGCACATCTGGAAGGTACTCTGGCAACTCTGAAAACATGGACTTTATGCCAAGCCCAAGAAGTGTGAATTCCATACCAACTCCACAGAATACCTTGGATACAGACTTTCCCCTATTGGACTTTCTATGTTCCCCAAGAAGGTAAAGGCCATCGTCAATTGGCCTGAACCTTGAAAAGTCCAAGACATCCAGTTTTTCCTCGGTTTCACTAACTTCTACTGGCATTTCATTGCTGGTTACTCCAGACTTGTCATTCTGCTCACCTGCCTCACTCGCAAAGGCATTCCATGAAATTTTGATGATTTCTGTCACTCCACCTTCCAGTGCCTCAAGGACGCTTTCACCTTTGCTCTGATCCTCACCCACTGGATTCCTGATGCCCCACTAATCATCAAGACAGATGCCTCCAATTATGCCATCACCAGCATCCTCTTCATCCAGTGTTCAGATGACAATATTCACCCTGTTGCATTCTTCTCCCGCATCCTTTCCTCTCTGGAACTCAATTATGACATGCATGACAAGGAACTGCTTGCCATTTTTGAGTCCTTCTGGACTTGGCAGCACTACCTTGAGGACTCTGGAACTCCAATTGATGTAGTCACAGACTATAAGAACTTAGAATACGTCACCACTATAAAGCTCCTTACCTGGCATTAAGCCCGGTGGTCAGAGTTCCTTTCCTAGTTTAACATGATTATTTGTTTCTGCCCCAGATGCTTAGGGGCAAAACCCGATTCCCTCACTAGATGTTGGGATGTCTATCTCAAAGAGGGGAATAGGGACTACACTCATATCAACCCTCAGAATCTCTGACCCATTTTCACTCAAGAGCAACTTGCGTCATCCCTCAGGGCAACAATACTCACAACTCTGGTCCTCCAGGCCAATACATTGTTTGATATTGAGTCCCTCCACAATAACATCCTATCTGCTCTTTCCTCTAACCCTCTTGTAGCCATTTACATGTCTGACTCTGAACCCTCTGATTCCTATTGAATCATAGACTCTGAAGGCTTTTTATGCCTAGATAATTGTATATTTGTTCCTGATGCAGGTGATCTCCACCTCCAAGTTCTCTGGTACAAACACAACCATCTGCTCTCTGGTCACTTCAGACAAAATCAGACATTGGAACTCATCTGCCATGAATACACCTGGCTGGGCATCCAAACATTCATCAAGGAGTATGTTTCCTCCTGCACAGCCTGCGCCCATGCCAAGGTCCCCCAACACAAGCCTTATGGGCTCCTAAAACAATTTCCGATCTCTGAGCAGCCATGGAACTCAATCTCCATGGACTTCATCAAACAGCTTCCTTCATCCTCTGAACACACCGCCATCCTAGTTATTGTGGACAGACTGTCCAAGCAATGTGTTTTTATCCTGACTAATGACAAGGTAATGTTCCCAGAGTTAGCTAAACACTTCCTCCTTCATGTCTTTTCCAAACATGGAGTCCACTTGCACATCACCTCTGATTGAGGCTTGGAGTTCATCTCCCACTTCTTTTGCTCCCTTGGAAAAGCACTTGACATCCAGCTCCACTTCACCTCTGGCTACCACCCAGAGGGTGATGGTCAAACTGAGTGAATGAACCAAACCCTGGAATAGTACCTTCAGATTTATTGTAACTATCAACAAGACAACTGGTCTGAACTCCTGCCCCTTGTGGAGTTTGCATACAACAATGCTCCGAACACTATAACAGGTGTCTCCCTATTCTTTGATAATAAAGGTTATCATTCAAACATCTCTGTCCACCCTGAGCATAACCTTACCTCTGCCCAAGCCTGCGAATACTCCATTGACCTGGACTCTCTCCACTCTTTCCTTCATGAAGAGATTTCCGCCACCCAGCAATGATACCAAGGACCTGCGGATGCCAAGTGAACTCTGGCACCAGATTTCAAAGTTGGTGATCAGGTTTTTGTCAAAGCAAAATACTTCTGCTTCATGCAACCATTGAAGAAACTCTCCAAAAAGAACTTAGGTCCTTATGAGATCATTGCACAGGCAGGCTCTTTTTCCTTTATCCTCTGGCTTCTGGAAAACATGAAGTCCATATATCTGGTCTTCCATGTCTTCCAGCTGGAACCCGCCACTCCAAACACAATTCCAAACTGTGTTCAACTGCCCCTGCCTCCAGTCAAGGTAAATGGCAAACTGGAATATGAAATCTCTGAGATCTTAGATTTCAAGATTGACTAAAGATGACGAAATTGCAAACTCCTATACCTAGTCTGCTGGTCAGGATATAAGGGAACTGATGATGAGACTTTGTGGCTACTTGCAATGGAGCTAGGTCATGCATCAGAACTCATATTGGATTTTCACCTCTGATGTCTGGAGAAACCTGGACCTCACTTGTAATCTGGCAAAACAATTGCAATTTTAAAAAGAGAAGAAGAAATAACATCTATACTACTTTTTCTACCTCATCAGCCTCCTCCGGCTCCTCTGCTCTGGTATTGTCATCCTCTGCTCCTCTGATCTCCTCCTCTTCTCCCTCCATATCTTCCTCACCATCCTCTGTCCACTTGTCCTCTCCATTCTCCTCTCCTTTGTCCTCCATGTACACCTCCACTGCCTTCAACTCCACCAGTTGCTCCACCAGAAAGGTGAGGTAGTTGAGCCACCCCTTCATCACTTTCCAGTGGCTCTGGATCTCCCTTGCAATGATCCAGGTGCACTCCAACATCTCTGACCTCTTCTCCAACCCATTCCCCTTGGACCTTGCCTTTTTCTGACTTGACTCTGGCTCCCCTTCTCTTTTCTGCTTCCTCTTCTGCTCTGCCTTCTCTTTCCTGGGCTGCTTGCACTTCACCTTCACTGCTCGCATGCTATCAACTTGCCAGGGCCCAGAATGCAGTCCAGGCCCTGGTCCATGCACTGCCGACACACCAGTGGCACCTTTGTATGCCCCTTTCCCTTGCTGAAGCCCTGCTCCTTCACGACCTGCTCCGCCTGTGTCCTGTCAGCCTTGTTTGCTCATGAGTGAGGGTGACTCACCCTAGCTGCCACCTTGACCTTTGCCCTGCACCTCATGACCTTCTTCTTGGCCCTCCTGGCCTCCTCCGTATGTCTCTACTCCTCCACCTCCTTCCATGCCTTTGCTTGACACCTCTGCTCCACTGTCTTCACATTCCAAAGGTCATCATTGTCATTGGCATTCTCCACCAAACACACATCTTCCTAGTTGTTAATGTCACCAATGTCAGACATGATGATTTTTGACTGAGGAGTTAACCTGTGGTCCACCCAGACTTTATATCACACAGGCAATTGCACTTTGCCCCAACTCTAACAATCAACATTGTCATGTGACCCTCAAAGGCCTTCAGGGGTTCAGGCCTAAGAGGGGGATACTGTCATATCCAAGACTTACAAGTCCACCTCCAGTCCTTCCAGACCAACTCTGCTATGACCTCTGGTTGTTTTTCCATTTCTCCCTTAAATACACTACTCGGACTCTGACCTTTAGTAAACTATTCTGACTCTCTTCCTGTTCTAACTCTGTTACTCATCTATTTACATTTCATTCTCTGCTTACTCAGAACTCCATTACCAATCAGCACAGCTCTGAGGCTGCACTTTGGTATTACTCAGCTTCTGATATTCTGGTACATAGTGTTTTCCAACTCTGGACTTAGTCATCCAATTCCCCCTCATATATAAACTCTGTAGATTCTGCCCTGTATTCCTTCAGTTTGAATATCAACTTAACTTGATGTTCTCTCCATTCAACCCCAGCCCTCTAAGTTGCTGCATGACTACTCTGACCACCCTCCAACCTCTGACCCTCCGTCTGCAAATTTGGGCCACTGAATCCCTTGCAAGGGTGTACCACATAAGGTGAAGCTGAAGTCCTGTCCAACCCCCTCACAACTCTGCTCCCTTGGAGTTCCTCAGAGTTTGTCCAACCATAGTTTAACAGATACATTTAAGAATGTTAGGGACCATAAAAACATGGATTTTGCATGTAGGGAACTGCTGGTCTCTACATCCATGGGAAACTGGAATACTGACTGTCCCTAGTCAGTCAAAACCTCAGAAGTGGCATGGTCTAGTGTGGCAAGTGGTTCTGGGAGTGTTGGACTTGTTGTAGACATGGTGGGCTGGTATTGGGTTGACTGGTCAGTTAGTGCAAGTGTGGAAAATGCTGGTGCTGGTGGATGCAGATGCAGATGAATGTGGTGTAGACATGGATGTGGATGTGGATGTGTGGGTGTGGATGATGTGAATGATGTGCTGGGTGGTGTGGATAATATGCTGGATGGTGTAGACAATGTGCCAGGCAGTGTAAATATGCAGGTGCAGGTGATGCAGATGTGGATTTATGTGGATGGTGTGTCAGGTGGTGCAGATAATATGCTGGGTGGTGTGGACAATGTGCTGGGCAATGTGGATATGCAGGTGCAGGTGATGCAGATGCAGATATATGTGGATGGTATGTCAGGTGGTGCAGATGATGCACCAGGTGGTGTGGATGTGTGGGTGCAGGTGATACATTGGGCACTCTGGGCTGTCACTAGGGGTGGAGACATGTAATCCTATGCTAAAAGAAAAAAATTGGATAAGGAAAAGAAAGAGACAGACATAGATGTGAGGTACTGCTTGACTTGTCTTTATTGGGGTTTTGTTGTCATCTACTCCTTCCAAAGACCATTTGGATGCAGGGTACTGCCCAGCTTGTCTTTGTTGTGCATCTTCCATCTCCTTTTTCTCTGAGAATGGTATTGGATGATTTGAAAAGTAAAACATGATATAAAGCAGATGAATATAATACTATCATATGTGTGGACATGGGGATAACTACAGAAATGGAAACCTAAAATCTGGTCTGTCTTAAAGAAATCCTATACTAAACAGAGTGGAATGTGAGTCTAATGTGATAAAAAGGAATCTGGTGGTCACCTGGATGAAAGCCACCTCTGCCAAATGGATAATCTATGTGACTGGTCATCAATGTGGTCTGTCTTGCAGGAGGTATAGTGTGGAAGTGCCCTTTTGGGCATCAAAATGACTAGATAAAAATGATAAAAATAAAAAGGGAATTGGGGCTGCTTATCTGGAAGTGGCAGCAATGCTTCCAGAATAGCTACAGTGGTGTCTGGGCTTGTCTTGAGTGTGTCTGGCTTGACTCCTAGTGCTTCTGGCTTGACTTCTGCTGCTCCTGGCCTGTGTTCCAGTCCTTCCAGCTTGTCTTCCAACACTTCCAGCTCAGCTTTCAGCACTTCTGGCTTTGTTTCTGATATGTCCAGCTTGTCATCCAATGCTCCTGGCTTGGCTTCCCATGCTCCTGGCACATCCTTCAATACCTTCAGCTTGACTCCTGCTTCTTCTGGTTTGACTATCTGTGTGGTCAGGTCATATCCAGGCAATGCTGCACTTATCTCTTCTATGTCCCAGCTAATCCTTGACCCATCTTCTTCCATTTCCAGCTCCTCTATTCCAGTCTCATCTCCATCCTGCTCTGTTTCCTCTATATCCAGTACTGCTCCTAGTGCTGTCAGGGTGCTGTCCTGGACTTCCAGGTTGATATCTAGTGTGCTCCAATTGGTGTCCTGATTGATGTTCCTGGCTATCTAGCTCACTTGGACTGAAATCTGGGGCCTGTGGCATAGAGAACTTTGCTTCAGATTGCAGGAGGAGGCATGTGATGGTCAGGAGATTGGTAGATGATGTTGGAGATGAGTATACATGTCGGATGGATGCTGAAGTGGCTGGTAATTGTGCCTGAATGGTTCAGTGTGGTGCTGGAACTAGTGCTGTGACCTGTGGCACTGGGGTCTGCATTGGGACTGTGGTTCTGGTGGCACTCCAATTGAGGAGGAAGGCAATGGCATCTGTCATATACTTCATTAGATATGGCTCATCAGGGTAAATGTCAGGATGGACAACCTCAAAGTGGCAGAAAAGGCCACTTGCAAGGCTAGGTGGAAATTTAACCATGAAGAGGGTGTTGCATTCATATTCAAAGAGCTGGCATGAGGTGAGGAGTAGAGCAGAGACCTTCAGGAAGTTGTGGTAGTACTGTTCTATATTGTCTCAGGTATGCACAGACTTGCCTTGGAACTGTTGGATGACAGCAATCAGGTTGTTTTGGATGTAGGTGGGTTTATATCCTGGGTAAAACTCCTCAACAGCATGAATGAACTGGGTCCAGCTCAGTGCAGCTTCAGAAAACTCCTCTATTGTCTTCCATAACTTGGCCTCACTCTAGTTGGTGTATCAGATCACTAGACAGATGGTGTCCTGCTTGCTAAGTTGTGCATGGTGCATTAATTCCTCAACATCTTTCAGGAATCAGGGAAGGTGACATGCTGTGCCATTGAACCTGGGAGCATCAGGGGTGCCTCAGAGTGATAACATGAAAGGCTGGGTCATAACAAAATAGTCCAAGGCATGGAAATATTGGAAAATAAAGGAAGTGGAGTTCAAAGTAAGAAAACTATCATAAATGTCAGTGTGTGGTGTAAATGGTTGAAGGGTCTATATTGGAAGTGTCAGGCTTATGTAACATGACTATATCTTGGGATGAAAGGTGCAGAATGCAGTAAACATAGTATGAAATGAGTGTAGTTGTAGTGAAGGTAAAATTTTAGGAAAAGAATGAAAGGAAAAGGCCAGACAATGTGCTGGACTTCCTTGTGGTGGGCTCCAGTTGTAAAACAATAAAATTTCTTGAAAAGGGTGATACAGTGGGTCAAAAAACTGTTCCAATATCTGCATGTTTTGCACTAAATGCAATGTTTATTAATGACACCTAATTATTATTCTAAACTCCAAGTGTGTGAAATGGAGTGCTTGCTCATGGCTTTCTACAGTCCAAGATCAAAGCATTTGGATGAAATAGCAGCCATATTAAAATGACAACTCATTGGGACAGTTTTTTGACTTTGTACAGCATATGGTGTTTAGTACTCAGTATGACCTCCCTTGGCCTTAATAACTGCTTGAATCCTTCTAGGCATGCTTTCTATTCATTTCTGACACCACTCCATAGAAATCCTTCACCACTTTACCACAACCCTATTCCATAATTCATAAACCCCTATAAATATCCTATTATAACCTAAAGGGTGTTTTTTTAAGTGACTCCAAGGGTGTTCAATGGAATTGAGGTGTGGAGACTGAGCAGGCCAGTCAAGAAGCTTGATATCTTGCTCCTCAAACCAGATTTGAGCTCTTCTAAAGGTATGCTCTGGATCATTATCCTGCTCATAAATGATTTCATCTGCAAGAATTTCAGAATTCTATATGTTCTGCAATAATCCTTCCTTCAGAATTGCCACATACTATTCAGCATCCATTCTTCCCTCAACCTCACATAGACTCCCACACCATTTAGCCCCATACCATGAGTAATCCTTTCCCAAACTTGATTATATCTTTGATCTGTTTGAAAATTATTCCCTCTTCTTCCTTTTTTCACATATATTCTTGCCCATTTGACCCAATCTTATTGATTTTAGTCTCATCTAACCAAATCATCCTCTTCCAGTCCTCCATAGTCCAATGCTGGTACTTTAAAGCAAATGCCAACTTTCTTTTTCTATGGTCAGTAAAGAGAAGGGGTTTTTTTTCTTTATCACAGCCTTTAGGAAGGCTTTTTTAATGGTATTCCTGACTGTTTGTAGGAAGACAGGAGTGCTGACAATAGAATTGATGGAGTGAGTGGCCTAAACTGCATTATTGGCCTTTTTACTGAAATTTTGCTAAACAATGGCATGCTTGTTGATGGAAAAAAGTTTTGAAGAATGACCACCATGATGGTTTTTCTTCTTTGATTGGATTTCCTAAAGAACCCTAGGTGCAGTTGACTTTCCTAGGCCAGTTTAGAATCCAATTTTCCTGTAAGAAAAATCTAGGAAAGCAAAAGAGATGATATTGTCTCTTTAAGCAGCAAAAAGGTGTTTTATAATGAATTGATTTGTAATGGCAGGGTTTGTATATGCTATAGACTGGTCAATGACATAAGAGTGACATAATATATTACTTACATAAGGTATGTAATCATCTTACAGCACTCCAGAGTTCAATATTTGTGATGAGAATTCAAAGTCAAAAAACTGTCCAAATGAGTTGTCATTTTAATATGACTGCTATTTCATCAAAACATACCCAAATGCTTTGATTCTTGTACTGATAGAAAGCCAGGAGCAAGCTCTCCATTTCATACACTTAGAGTTTAGAATAATAATCAGGTGTTATTGACAGGCATTGCAT
>JBBPJY010000715.1:0-13703 GCA_038088975.1 Xerocomus cyaneibrunnescens
GCTCAACACTATCACCAAAAAAAACTGTATGTACCACTACCTACTACTCCACTTCTCCATCTCTGTTCTCCAATCTATCTTTCTCTGTCTCCTCCTTCTCTATCTCCTCTGCCTGTACTTCTACCTCTACTACTGTGTTCCCCTCCATTTGCCCTCCTCTCCCTTCTTTTTCCTCCTCCTTCTTCCTCCTCTTCTTTTCCAAGGTGCCAGTGATCCTCTTGACCACCTCTGCAATCCAGTAGAGCACTCAGATGTGCTCCCCCTCCACAGTCCCCTTCCATTGCAATGACCCTGCCATTGAGATCTCCACCATGTGGCACAGCCTCTTCCTCTGCTCTCCCCCACACAGCAACCTCTCCTTGCCTTTCTGCTTACAGGGCATATGCACCTGTGCACACCCCACACAGGCAGTCCCCTTCATCCCTGGCAGCAGTGGCACACATTCTGCCTTCCATGCTGTGCACTGGTTGCATGGGTCTGCCTTCCACTACTTCCTCTTCCCTCCATATTGTCATATCCTGGACTTCCAAGTCCAAGTCCAACCCTTTCAAGACTAACTCCAACCTTCTCTGGTCCCACTCTGACACAACTCCAACCTGATTTCTATATTCCTATGTAGTTACCCTCTCTGGACATCCACATGAGCAACACTTCATGACTCCTCTTACATTTGAACTCTGTTACTCATCCCCTTATGTTTTATTCTTTAATTACTCAGACTCTGACACCTGTGCTCACCTAGGAGCACAGCTTCAAGGTGATACTCCAGTATCCCTTACTCTCCAACCCTTCAAGATTACTCATATCCCAATACTCCATATTACTTATTGTTATGCTAATGTGTCAGCACTTAGCTGGAACCTTGAACTAAAGCAACTACACAAGGGAGCAGCACCCTTGGATCTTGAATAGACACTCAGCTGGTTCACCCAGAATGACTGGAGGCAGAGAACTAATGCTTGTATTGTGTAGAACTAGCTTAGGTCTTTACATGCAAATCGAGGGGGTTTATATACAGGGAACAAGAAGTGATGACCAAGTGAAAGAAGGTTGGAGAACATTCTACATTACTAAGCTGCAGAAGGTGAAGGAACATTCTATGTGACTAAGAGGGACATGTCACCACCAAGAGAGAGGTATGGTGAAAGAGATAGAGTTTGAGCAGAGAAGGATGAAGGTAAGTGCAGAGAGGAGACAATGACAGGGACAAAAGAGGATTATAACAATTCCCCCTTACTAACCTCGAAGACCTTCTTCGAACAGATGAACTTAACTGATGGGAAAAGGTGAGCACAGCATCAACCTCTTTGGGGAACCACACACAGCAGGAGATTCCAAGCAGCGCTCAGCAGCATGCCCTAGGGGATGGTCAAGGTGGTCTAATCTAAGTTGAATGGTCCTGCAAAGGTGGTGTGAGATTGATATCCTAATATCACATCATCAACAAGGATGTCTTCATCATCAAGTTGGGAGCAACAATTATGATCCGCCCAGACTGGGCAATTGGAGACTATATGACCAGTTTGATAGCAATGCACACACTCGTGTCAAGGGCAAAGATCAGCATTATGGCCAGAGAGGTGACAGTAGTCACAAAGGTGCTCCTCACATGTCTGAGAGAGATGACTAGGGGCCCATTGATGGCAGTGGTTGCATTGGTAGTGAGGACAGAGGCGAAGGGGGTGACCTTCTCAAGCATAGCAATGGCAGAATGGGAATCGAGCCAGGGAGGGCAGAATGAATTGAGGTGGGGAGATGGATGGGTCTTCTACAGTGGGAGGAGAGTTTGGGGCGAATGCCACAGGCTGGGCCTGCCAGCTTCCTGACTCTACTGGACTCCATATCAAAGGTGAATGAGGGTGAGAGGGGACAGAAAAGGAGAGGCAAGCTGATAAGGGAATCGGGAGAGGGGGAGAGGGAGAAGACCGAGGAGAAGGAGTGAAAGGGATCATGGTGGGGAGAAGCAGGGTGGCTTCAGAGAAATTTTCATCTTGATAGGTTTCTCTCTGAGAAGAGGTAAGGGTTAGGAAGATTGAACACATGGTGTGCATGAGAAGGTAGGATGGGAGTTGAGTGACATAGCAATAGAGACCCCCATAGTGCAAGGCATCAGCAAGGAACAACAATGTGTTATCCATCCCCATGTTGAAGGAGGTGAGAAGTCCATTGGGGAGACAGGATGATGCAAGGTTGTGGTGGATGGTGGTGAGTGACAGGACTTGGTGGTACAGGCAGATTAGAATGAAGAGGAGAGGGTTTACACGTCGAGGGATGAGATGTTCTAAGGTAAATAAGAGCCAGAAAGTGGCAAGGATTTCAGCATATAAGAGATGTTATTGAAATTGGGGAAGGTGGACAGGATAGACTGGATGGGTAGAGAGGAAGGTGGTTTCTTCTGGGGAGAGGGGCATGACAGTTAGATGTGCGAGGAGGAAAGGCCAAGGTAGTCTGGGTGATATATATAGAGGATGAGAATTGGGGTAAGAATGAGGAGGATGGAGATGAGGGTATATAAAATGAAGAGAAAGCATCCAATTAGAGGGTCTCTCCAGTCCATGATCATTACTATGACAGGTGATGGCATTGGTATTTATTTAGCAGAGTGGCAGCATTTGTGAGGTTGGATGGTGGTTCCCATGTATTTTTGGAAAAAGGATATCCCTTCCATTTGATCAGAAATTTCCATTGGGGTCCCATTTCCTAATGGCCAAGTACAGCCTCCACTTCATATTGCTCTTCTCCATCAATCTGGTCGGGTGGGGGTAAGAGGAAGTTTGGACCATGTTCAGGGGTTTCTTGGAAGGGAGTGAGCAAGGAGGCATGGAAGATGTCATGGATTCTCCAAGTAGAGGGAAGCTTGAGCTGATATGCAACAGGAAAGAGGACCTTGACAATTTCAAAGGGGCCTTCCTGCTTTGGGGCAAGTTTATGGGATGGATAATGGAGTTTGAGGTTGATAGCTTCTAACCACACTTTGTCTCCCAGTTTCCAGGGGTGGAGCTTCACAGTGATGCAGCATTTCATATGGCATAGAGATTTGTGATGGGCAGAGAGGGCTTCGCCTCAGGCTTTATCTAGGAGGGCTAGTCAGTCAGAAAGCATGGATAGAAAGGTTTTCCCCAACAGGGGGTAGGCATGAGGTTTGTATCCCATTATCAGAGAGAATGGCGATTGTTTGGTGGACGTATGAGCAGCGGAGTTATGGGAGAATTCAGCCATAGGGAGGAGAGAGGGCCATTGTTCAGGGCAACCTTGGCAGAATAGGCATAGGTAGGTTTCTAGTTCTTGGTTTAGTCATTTGGTTTGTCTGTCAGTTTATGGGTGGTAGGTGGAGGATAGCTTCAGGTTGTATTTGAGCAGTTGGGCCAATTCTCTAGCAAAGGCAAAGGAGAATTGAGGGCCTCAATCAGAGATGCAGGAGTCATGAAGGCCAAATTGAGGGAAAACATGTTTGAAGAATAGTTGGGCAGTTCCTGCTGCATCAATGGATTTGGAACACAGGATGAGAATCACCCCCTTAGTAAGCCCATGATCGACCACCACCAGTAATGAATCAATGGCATGTACAGGAGGAAGACCAGATATGAGGTCAACTGAGATTTGCTGAAAGGGACAGGTGGCAGGGGACAGCAGGGGAGTGAGTGAAGGAATAGTGGAATGGGTGTTGACCATATGCTGTTGGCAAGTGGCACAACCTCAGATAAAGTTACAAACAAAAGTGGCCAGACTGGGCCACCAATAGTCTCTAGAGAGTAAATCATGGGTGCAAAACAGGCCTCCGTGGCCGCTGGTGGAGAATTCATGAATGGTTTTTATGAGGTCTGCATGAGCACCTTCAGGGATGTAAAGGTGGTGTTGGTAATATAGCTTACCATCAAGGAATTTCCAGTCAGATGGAGAGGATCAGTGAAAGAGGGTAGAGCCATCCACTAGGGCATTCAAAGCACAAGTCACCAAAGGATCAGTGAAGGAGAAGGTCCAGATCTTGTTGGCTAAGGCCAGGTCGATCACAGCGATGGTGGAGTGAAGGAGGATGGGCATGTTTACATTGTCATTGGAGGAGTCCATTGTCTCTGTTCAAGATAGGGCATTGGCTGGGCCCATGGCTGATCCTGGAGTGACTTTCCAAATGATGTCAAAGTCTTGAAGAAAAAAGGACCAGCAGGCTTGTCATTGAGAGAGTTTGTGGGGGGCATTATAGTATGACAGGTTCTTGTGGTCAGTCATGATGGTAACTGGGTGTGGGGCGCCTTGCAGGTAATGATGCCAGGCTGAGAGGGCTTTGATGACAGCAAGGAGTTCATGATCATAGATATCATAGTTGCATTGGGCATTGGAGAGGGTGGAAGAGAGGTATGCACATGGGTGGAGGTCACCATTGGTATCCAGCTGCATCAGTATAGCACCCACCGCATGTAGTGAGGTGTCTGACATAATGGTGAAGGGTTTAGCAGGGTTGGATAGGAGCAGTACAGGTTCTTGAGTGAATAGGAATTGGAAGCGATGAAATGCAGATTCCTGGGCAGGGCTCCATACCCAAGGTTGCTTGGTGTGGGTGAGTAGGTTTAGCAGTTGGGTGAGGTCAGAGAAATTCAGGATAAACTTGTGGTAAAAGTTACAGAATTCCAGGAACAAGCATACTCCTTTGATAGAGGAGGGGGGATTCCATTTGATGATCACTTCTACCTTTACTGGGTTCATGCATACCCTTCCTCCACCAATGATCATTTCAAGGTAGTCAATTTCAGAGGTTTCAAACATGCATTTTGAGGATTTGAGGATGAGGTTATGTTCTCTCAGGCATCGGAGAACTAGTTGAATACGGTGACAATGGAGGTCGAGGTCATCTTTGGTGGCGATTTCCAGGTCATCCATATAGATCTTTAACCACCCTTTTAAGCGATAATCAGCAAAGATGTGGTTCATAAAGGCTTGGAAGGTGGGAAGGGGAGTTACACATGCTGAAGAACATAACAGTTGGTTCGAAGAGACCTTCAGGGGTAATGAATGCTGCCTTCCATTGATCTTCTTCTTTGATTCATATATTGTTGTAATCCCAATGAATGTCGAACTTGGTAAAAATGTTACAATCCTTCATACCATCAATGAGATCAGATATGCAGGAGAGTGGGTATGCATTTTTGACTGTATGCTCATTGAGGTATTGGTAGTCTTGACAAGGGCGGAGGATTCCATCTTTTTTGGGCATGAAAAAGAAAGGGGAGGCTTGTGGGGATTTGGAAGGAATGATTCTTCCAGTGGCCATGTTTTCAGCTATAAAAGCTTTGCAGGCCACTTGCTCTGCTGGAGAGAGGAAGTAGGTCTTGGCAACTTTAGAGACAAAGGTGTCTTTGAGCTCTATAGCATGATCAAATGGATGGTGGGGGGGTAGGGAGTCGGGGATGATATCAGTTAGAACGTCGGCGAAGTCTTGATATGGTTCAGGAATTGAGGGGGTTTCCTTAGCAACTGCAGCAGCTAGGTCAGTGGAGATGGTAGTTCAACCAATGAATTTGCCTTTCAGCCATGCTTCTCTGGTTTGTAAGTTCTCTCTAATCTGCTTGTCAGGGTCAATATTGAGCCATTAAAGGAGGTATCTAGTTGGAGTGGGATTGAAAGTTTTCTGTTGGAGGTGGGCTGGAGGGATGGACACTGTTCCTAGCACCCAATCAATTTTTGAATTTCAAATGTATAACCAGAGCATCCCTAGAATAACTTGCCCCTGGCCTAGCTTCACAACCATAAGCTGCACTGGGTGGCAGTCATCATCCAATTGCAAGGTTACTTTCACCTTTTTGCAAATTGTCCCAGTGGAGTTCTTTGTTCCATCCACATTGTAGGCATTAAGGGGTCGGGGGAGGCATATGGCAGGGAAATGGAAGTCTTTGAGGAGGGAGGGGTCTATGAAATTTCTGGTTGCCCCACAGTCAACGAGGGTGGTGGTTTTGACATTTTTTGCTCCATGTTCTAGTATAATAGGGATCCTGATTGCTCAAGCAGGGTGACTAGATACAAGTATTGAAGCTAGGATATGAGAAGCAGATGTCAATGCAGCTTCTCATTTCAAAAATCCTCATCGGATGGGACAGTTTCTATCTTTGCAATCTCCTCCACTTGGGGTTCTTTGTCATCTTCATAGCAAGCCTTAAGGACGAAGAGAACTTCAGCAGGGTTTTTTCCTTTTCCCTTCAGAGTGTGAATGTAGGCAGCTAGGTCAGAGGTGGGAGGTGGCAGTGCTTCTATTGTCCTGACCCAAGCTGGGTTGTGAGGGGGACAGAGTGGAGGTATGGTGGAAGTGGAGGTGGGGTTGTGAGGGTGGTTTTTAGTGGAACATCCAGGTTTTTTGCAGATGAAGCAGAGTCTATTCTTTAAGCATCTGGCACATTCTACAGGGGAGAGGTTAAGTGCATCAATGTCCATGGCATTGGGATCTTTTTGGGTGGATGATCTGTTTCTTCCCTCAGTGAACACTCTAATGCCTCTTTTCAGCATATTTTGGGCATTGTAAGTGTCATGGGTGGTCTGGGCTTTGTTGATCCATTCTTTGAGGGTAGTGGGGCAGGTTCCTTCAAGAAGGACTTTATCAGCTAGATGAGGTTTGATTCCCATACCAATGTAGTACATGAGGGTGTTCTGGTCAGTAATCCCAGAGAGGGCAGTGGCAGCTTGGAAGTCAGTGATATATTCATGAAATCCATCTGTTCATTCTCCATCGGCATTGGTTCCAGACTCTTGTTTGAGGGAGAGAAGTTTCTGATGGGCATGAGCAACTTGACTGTAGGGGAAGAATGTGGTGGTAAAGTCAGTGGCAAGTTTGTCAAAGGTTTTCTCTGTCTGGGCAATACTCACATCTTCAAGTTTGTCGAACCATTTTTCTGAGAAGGTAGCTCCTCATCCAATGCTCATTTTGTTAAGCATTATCATAATCTTGGTCTTTTTGTCTTAGATCAGATCATTGATAGTGAAGTACACCTTCATGGCTTTAATCCATCGAGGGGCTTCCTTGGATTTTCCTGAAAAGTCTGCAGGAAGTCCTGCATGGATTTCCTTAGGGGCAGCTGGGTTAGACATGGCTGGTCCAACAGGTGGTGATGGTGGGGGTGGAGGTGGTTGTTGGCTAGGTGGTATAATAGCGACAATTCCTGATGGCACAGGGACAAGTTGTCCAAACAGCACAGCTGGTGGTTGGGATCCTGACAGCACAGAGGTCCCAGATGAGCTAGGTGCAAACACTGACATGATAGCAGGAGGATTGGGAGTTTGATGAGGAGGAGGGAATGGGGGTCCTCTAGTGGGGCGAGTTGAGGGTCCTACTACTCTTCAAGGAAAAGAGGGATCTACCAGTGGACAAGTGGTGGCCCACTGTTCTCTTCTAGTAAGTGGGGAGGAGGAAGGTTCTCTAGAGGGGTGAATGAAGGGGATATCACTGTCAGAGTCGGGATTTTCCTCTCCTTCAGAGTGTTGACTCCAGATGGAGCAGAGAGCATGATCAATAGTTTCTTCTATGATGAGGTATCTCCCTGGAGAGGAAGAAGGTGGAAGTAAGCTAGTTCTTTTGTTACGCTAATGCATTAGCACTTAGCTGGAACCTTGAACTGAAGTGACTACACAAGGGAGCAGCACCCTTGGATCTTGAATAGACACTCAGCCAGTTCACCCAGAATGACTGGAGGCAGAGAACTGATGCTTGTACTGCATAGAACTAGCTTAGGTCTTTACATGCAAATTGAGGGGGTTTATATACAGGAAACAAGAAGTGATGACCAAGTGAAAGAAGGTTGGAGAACATTCTACATTACTAAGCTGCAGAAGGTGAAGAAACATTCTATGTGACTAAGAGGGACACGTCACCACCAAGAGAGAGGTATGATGAAGGAGATAGAGTTTGAGCAGAGAAGGATGAAGGTAAGTGCAAAAAGAAGACGATGACAGGGACAAAAGAGGATTGTAACACTTATCCACTAACTACTCCAGTACTTACTTCATTCCAACTCCAGACTTAGTCAACTAATACTTCTCCATATATAAACTCCATAGATTCTGCTTTGTACTACTTAGTTCAAATCTCAACTAAACATGATGATCTTCATCCTCTAACAAAACTAGATATTCTCTACCTCTGACTTGATGGTTTCCATCCTCTGATAGAACTCAATGTTCTTCCCATCTGATATCTAAGTTGCTGTGTGACTTCCTCCCATTCTTCCTCTGACCTCCAACCCTCTATAAATTTGGGACACTGGATCCTTTACAAGGGTGCACCACATAAGGTGAAGCCAAGTCCTGTCCAACCCCCCCACAACTCCACTTCTTTGGAGTTCCTCCAGAGTTCATCTGACCATAGTTTAACACACATGTCCTCTGCTCATCCTGACTCTCCTCGGAGTTGGGGGTCTCTGTGCATGTCTGCTGTCATGTTAGCATGCCCACTGTGCATCATGACTTTTGTTATATATCTTGTTCTTGCTTTTGGCCTCTCACTCTCACTGCTGTTGCACCTCCTCCATCCTCTGCATGCACTCCACCTCCACCCTTGCTTGCTCCTCCTGCTCCTGTTGTCTTTATTCCTTGGCCTCACACCATGCTTGTGCCACCTGCTCTTGCTCCTTCTGTTGCTCCAGCTGCTAGAGCTGCACCTGGAGCTGGGCCTCCTCCTCTTCAATGGTTGGGGCCAGGCTGGGTGACCTGCTGCTGTTGTCATTGCTGGACATGGTGGTTGTGGTGGTGGTTCAAGTAGTGGTTACAACTCCAACAACAATTATCCTTCTTTTACTTTGATGCAGCAAAATTTGGACTCCACCTGGTAAGCAACTCCACCCTATTTGCCTGATCCACCCTCTCCACAGGGGCTTGACTGCCTTCTCAGATTGGCTCTGGACTGGACTTACTGCTTACCAGTGTCTCAAGGGCTTGGCCTTAACAGGGGGGCACTGTCATATCCATCCTCCAACCCCTACATTGCCCCCTCCAAACCATCTCTGGCCATCTCCACCCTTACTACATCCATATCCTCATTCACTTCTCCACCTTGTGTCTTGGAGTTCCATCACTTGTCATCAGAGCACCCCTATTTCATTCCAGGCATGTCAGGACTTGTCATCCCTCATGTTTGACTGGTGCCATGCAAAGTCAGTTGCCATTGTATCACTCCCATACATTATACTGCTTTCTGATCACACCATGTGCTCTTTTCTCTTTGACACTTACATGTTTCATCTCCTTTCCTACCATGTTTCACCTTACATTCTCTGTATATAAACCTCCATACATCCTGTACTATTCCTCAGTACAAATATCAACTAAATTCCCCCCTCCTCATCATCCCTCTTTCCCTCCTGTCCCTATCTCCATTGTCCTAGTCTGATCTCCAAAATATGAGGACCTGGACCTATACAAGGATGTGACACATAAGTCCTATGCCAACATCCTCACTAAGTTCTCCCTTTCCACCTCTTCTGTCAGACCTCTGGTCCACCCCCATCACTAACCCCTTCCACCTCAGTACTCACTGTCCTTCTCCAACCAGAGTTGGTACAGAGATCCCAGAGATTCAATAGTCAATCCATTAATTTGACAAGATTCCACTTTGTACTACTTAGTTCAAATCTCAACTAAACTTGATGATCTCCAACCTCCAATAGAACTTTATGTTCTTTCCATCCAATATCTAAGTTGCTGTGCAACTTCCTCTGATTCATCCTCTGACCTTCAACCCTCCATAAATTCAGGACACTGGATTTTTTACAAGGGTGCATCACATAAGGTAAAGCCAAGTCCTGTCTGACCTCCCCACAACTCCAGTCAATCAGAATTCCTCCAGAGTTCATCTGACCATAGTTTAATAGATGGTTTTGTTGCTCAGTGTATCATCAACTTCTTCTTTCTCAATATTATTAAAAGGATCAACTGAGTTTTTGTCATGAGTACCATTAAGTTTGTCCATCTCTTCTCAAAGACAATAAGAAAAGACATTCTTGTTGAAAATCATCTAGTCATGAATCAGAAAATATACACTCTGGTATTCTTGGGATATCCTAAGAAAACCATTTCTTCTGCTCATGCAGATAGTTTGTCTGCAATCTCCAATATGTGTACAAATGCTTTACAACCAAAGGTTTGGAAGTAGAAAACATCTGGTTGGGTGCCATCAAAGATCTCTATTGGAGTATGCCAATTGTGTTTGTACATGGATTGACAATTGTAAATGTAGAGTGCTGTCTTGCAAGCATCTTCTCAGAAGATTCTAGGCATGCATGTGAAATGCATCATGGCTTGTGCTTTATTGAATAGGGTTCAATTAAAGTACTCTGCATGTCCATTCTGTTGAGGTGTGTGTGGGACTGATGTCTGGTGCATGATATCTCCAGACATGATGAACATCTGAAGTGTCTGAGACATGAATTCACCCCCTTGATCAGAACATAGAGAGGTGAGAGTACAGCCAGTGCAATTTTTAGCCAAAGTGACCATTGCTGGAAAAGCAATGGCTGCCAAATCTTTTGATTTGAGGCATGAAATAACAGTGTAATCACTAAAATCATCAATGAAGGTCAGAACATATCTGGAATGTTGTCACAATTGAACTAATAGGGGTCTTGTGATGTCTGTGTGGACAAGTTCCAGTGGTCTCATTGTGTGTTTGGAAAAGTCTTGGAAAGAATTTTCTGGCATTTTTTCCACAGCACATCCTCTGCAGGGAGCATCTAAAGTAGAAATTTCAAAGGTAGGAGTACCTTTAACAGCCTTTGAGAGATATCACAGGAGGTTTTTAACTAGATGACTGAAGTGACCATGCCAAAGGCAATAATTGTCTTCCTGTACAAGGAGGTTTACCATCTTCACTGAAGTGATATATGACTAAAATCAATGAAGGCAATGGCTCTGGACAGATGGTGCAGCCATTATCAAGGTAAAGCCCTTGTTGTCTCAGATCAAAGTTCCTTCTTGTGTGATTTCACAGGTGTAACCCTGTGATGTGAGCTATATGATGGAAAGTAAATGGTTTTTTGCATTGGATGCAAACCATACTCTATCCAGTTTCAAGGCTGGATACTGGTTGTTACCCTCTGATTTTTGTTGCAAATAAACCATGCCAGGGCCTGTTAAAGTGACTATGAACCCATTAGCAAGTTTTGCATGAACTTTAAGATTTTGTAAATCTGCAATGTCCAATCAGAATGGTGTGATATGGTCAGTGCAACCACTATCAACCAACCAAGTATCAAATGCTTTAGAACTTGTGGTAGGATTTCTTATGGTTTTAACCATGTAACAGTCAAAAGTATATTCATTCACATCATTGTATGTGGCATAGTAATTATACTCTAGGCATGAAGGTAAGCCTAAAGGGGTCTCAGCAACAGATGCTGGTTAATGTTGCAACTGGTCATATGCAATCATTATAGGATCCCAATATGTAACATGGAACCATCATGGTCAAGAACTTGCTGATAAGTGTGATTGCTCTGAGCAAGCATTGGCAACACAATCTCTTGAATAGGAGTGGTCTCCAGGTTCTCTGTCATTTGTCCAATGACTTTGAGGTTTCCAAAATGTGAAATAGAAGATTCTAATCCACCAAGACTGAACCTAACCTTCTTCTTTCGCTTAGCACCCTTCTTGTTTGATGTCTCACTAGTTGAGTGACTATCTTCAGGTGAAATGTGAGAAAAAGGGCTGGTTGGATGGACTGGCTATAGAAAAGCCATTGTTTTCATTCACATCCATAGAAAGATGGTCAATGAATCATATGCATGGATCCTCCTCCTCTTGTTGTACCTCATCTTCATCAACAAGAACTTTAAAAGAGTTGGTGGCAGCCTTTCCTTTTCCTTTATAATTCTTCATTGGTATATTGGATTTTCTTTGTTGATATCCATCATGTTTCTCCTGTTTGTGATACAACTGTGATTTCTGGTTTTGAGATCCAGAAGGACCAGGTTTAGACTGGCTGTTATTTGACAGTTGATTGTAGTTGCACCAATTCTTCTTTGGCACTTGTTGTTGCCCTTGCCAATTGTTGTTAGTGGAAGGGCCTTGTCAAATGATGTTAGTCCTGTGAACTTCAGAAGAAGATGGTTGTCTCAACATTTGAAATTCAAGACCTCAAAAAAGGTTTGAAGGAACATTGAAGTTCTGTGTCTGTGATGATGTGATTCCTGATAGTGGGGACATTAAAACTTGCATCAGGAGTGGTGGCAACAATAGTGGAGGCAAGCTGATATCCATCATCTGGGAGTGCAGCTAGCATGATCATAGCTTTAAGAGCTTGATCAAGAGGAGATCCTGCATTGTCCAGCTCTCTAAACAAGGTTTTCATTTTGTTAACCTTGCTGGACATCTGCTGCCAGTTCAACTGTATACAGGAAATTCTCCTGAAGAGATTGAATCAGCCAGGTAAACCTGGCACTCCATATATGTAGGTTGTTAACTGTATCCCACATTGCTTTTGCAAGTGAGGATCAAACAGCAGGGTCAATGTAGTCATGAATGGCATGTTCAAGGATATTATCATTGATGGTGATACAGATGATACCAAGAACTTTGACATCAATCACCTTCCATTTCTTCGGCTCATTATTTTCAGGGTGTGCAGCTTGTCCTGCAGGTAAAGGACTGGCAATGGCAAGTAAGGTCCAGGTAACTATGTCATCAATGAAATCCCAAACAGAATAAGTATGAAGAACTGGAACTATGCATCTATGCCAAGCTAGGTAATCATCATGATCTGAGAGACAGAAAAAAGGACTTGGTTTTTAATCTTGAAATCAGAGGAAGCTTGTGCCATGATTTAAAGTTCTAAGATACCTGTGTCAGCAATGAAAGTTTGATAAATTGAATTTACCAAAGAAAAAGAAGGAAGTATAGTTGCTAATCCAGTATAAGGTCCAAGTGCTAAAGATCTTATTGAGTGTTTCCTTTGTTGTTCCCAATATCATTTCCTGTATGTCTTGTATTGCTTCCTTGTCATCACAGTTTTTTGTTGAAGAAGGAATATACCAGTGTGGCATGTCAGTAGAGTAGGTGGCAATTAAGCACTCTTCAATGAAAGTCTCCTTAAAGTAATGAGGATTATTGCAATAACTTTCCTTAAAAAAGGCAGACCCTAAGACAATCCTTCTAAACTGGTGAGGAACATAAGGGATGAAAAGTGAAGATACAGAAGAAATGTTAGCAGTGAGAGCAAGATAGGTTTGATTTGCATAGTAAAAGTCTACAACATAAAAGGAAGAACAAGAGTAAGGTAAAGAAAAAACATCTGGAATGGGATTATCAAGAAAAGGAAGGTGCCTAGTGATGTTGATGGTTCTTCTCTCCTTCTTCAGCAGCAAAGTGATGCCAGTAGGTCTATGTCATCTTGCAAGGACTGGATATATGGCTTCAAGCTCATCATCTGTGGGAGCAGATTTAATTAATTGCTATATATGCTTCTGTCTGCATGCCATAGGAGAAGATGAGGAGTAAAACTCAGCTCTATGGTAGGCATCCATTGCCTTATTCCAAGCTCATTGTGATAGGATTTGGATAGGAGTAGAAGCAGTTGTGAGTTCCAGATTAGGAGCAAGTGATCCAACAAAGGTGTAGTTTCAAGAAATAGCTGGAAAGTTGCTTTGATGAAGGACTTCATAGCCTCCATTATGAACATGGATATGAGGGGTCTTGGCCAGAGTGTTGACCAGAAATGGTAGGCCAGTGTCTTCTAT
>JBBPJY010000718.1:0-13670 GCA_038088975.1 Xerocomus cyaneibrunnescens
GTCCAAGAACCTGATCTGTTCAACAGGTTCAACCCCAAGAAACTCCATTCCTGTGTAGTTCAATGTAAACTCAATTTCCAAGCAAATCCAAAGTCCTTCAAGATGAACCAGACCAAGGTAACATTCACCCAATCTTATTTTAAGGACATAGCCCTAGAGTATTTCAAGCCAGACCTCCTTGGAGATGAACCTCCAAAGAATTGTCCATTATGGATGGATAGCTGGAAAACATTCCTATTCAAATTGCAATCCAATTTCAGGCCTTGTGACCTGGTAGCTGACACAGAAGCTCAACTCAAGTGACTGCAGATGTGAGACTCACAATGAATTTCTAGGTATATTGTCAAATGGAATTGCCTTGCATCCCAGGTCTGAGGCTGGGGCCCCAGTGCTCTCTGCCAGAGTTTCTACAATGGCCTCCCAGACCAAATCAAGGACAAGTTGTTACACCAGGGTAAGCCCAACAACATTCATGATCTCCAAGCCCTTGCCCAGCAGACTGATCATCAACACTGGGAGTGCAAGGAAGAAATTGCTTGCACTACCAAGAACTCCAGTTTCAACTCTGGAAACTCCAAACCCTTAAACTCCTCCACTCCATCAACATCTGCTAAGCCCAAGGATGACAAGTCCAAAGGTAATAGCAACAATTCTCTGAACTCCAGTCCCTTCAGAAAAGACAACAAAGGTAATGGGCCTCCTAAGAACCCATCCATTTCTTTTAAGCTCAGCAAGGATGGCAAACTCCTTCCAGAGGAGCACCAGCACAAAATAAGAATAATCTATGTCTTTTCTGCAGACTGCTAAGTCACTCTGCTAAAGAGTGCCCAAAATCCACCTCTAGAGCTGTAAAGGCCCACTCCACTGCAGATACTCTAGCAGCAGCAGCCTCCAGCTCTGCCTCCTCTGAGGTGAAAAAATAGAGAGCAGCTCCTCTGACTCTGCACAGGTTGGAAGTCACATTGAACCCAACTATGCTCTCAAGGAGCTTCATCTCAACACATCCACTCTTTCTAATCCAAACTCTCTTCAACCTGGTGTTTCTATTCCTCATCTCTCTCTATTCTCTGTTCCTGCTCTTGTTAACTCTGGTTCTACTCACTGTTTAATTGACTCCTTTTTTGCTAACAAGCACAAGATACCTACAAACTCAGTACCTTTAATTTTGCTCCATTTCTTCAACAGCTCCTCTTCATCCTCTATTACCTCCTCTGTAGAACTGACCATCTCCTTTCCATTAGGCAATACCACCTCCAAGACATTTTTTGTCACCTCCTTGGATTCCTCATGCTCACTAGTTTTAGGACATAGCTGGCTCACCCACTACAATCCATTGATTGACTGGTTCATGAGCAGCATCTCATTCCAGACTCCTGCAGATGGAATGCCAAGCCCAACATCATCCTCCGCACCTCCAGGGCCTCCTCCCACTCCTCCTGCTACTCCTTCCAACTCTCCTCCATCCCCAGAGTGCACTCTGGAATTGCCTACCACTCCTGGACTCTGATGTCCTCCCATCTCCTTTGTCAATGCCACTGCATTTGTGCACACTTGCAAGATGGAAGGCTCAGTCCAATTCACCATAAAACTCCAGACCCCTGAGGATCCTAAGGCATGCTCTGCCTCTGTCTCTGATATCTCCAAGGAACCCATAGACCTTTCTGGAGTATCACAATTTCATAGACATTTTTAGCAAAAGGAAGGCTGATACTCTAACACCTCATCATCCTTTCAACCTCAAGATCAAACTGGAGGAAGGCACCTCTCCTCCAATTGAAAAGCTCTACTCCCTCTCCCCCACTGAACAACAAACCCTCCATGACTTCATCAATGAGCACCTGAATATTGGCTTCATCCAAGCCTCAAGCTCACCTCATGCTACTCCAATGCTCTTCATCAAAAAGAAGGACAGATCCCTCTGTCTTTGTGTCGACTTCCTAGGCCTCAATGCTATCACCAAGAAAGATCACTATCCCGTTCTGCACACCACCAACCTCCTTGATGCTCCAAGTGGAGTGAAGATCTACACTAAGCTCAATCTCCAGCATGCATACCACCTGGTCTGCATCATTGAAGGTAATGAGTGGAAAATCACTTTCTGGACCTGCTACAAATCATATGAATGGTTGTTTATGCCCTTTAGACTTACTAATGCTCCAGCAGCCTTTCAAAGGTTCATCATTAGTATCTTTGCTGATATGCTAGATATCTCCATTGTGGTCTACATAGTCAACATTCTGATTTACTCCCAAGACCTCACCTCCCACTGGAAACATGTTTGGAAAGTACTCTGACATCTCTGTGCCAATAGGTTATACCTAAAGCCAGAGAAGTGTGAATGGCACTCCAACTCTGTCAAGTACCTCAGATATATGCTCACCTCCTCTGGTCTTGCTATGGCTGAGGACAAAATCAAAGCTATTGTGGATTGGCCTGAACCTCAGAAGGTCAAGGATGTTCAGTCCTTCCTTGGTTTTGCCAATTTCTATTGTTATTTCATTCACAATTTTGCTAATATTGTTGTTTCACTAACCCATCTCACTTGCAAAGGTGCTCCTTGGAACTTCTCTGAGGACTGCTGAAAAGCCTTTCAGGGCCTTAAGGCTACTTTCACATCTACTCCAGTGCTGGTCCACTGGATTCTGGATACTCCAATGATTGTTGAAACTGACACTTCTGACTATGCTATCACAGGAATCCTTTCCATTTCAACTCTGGATAATAAATTACATTCCATAGCATTTTATTTCTGTTCTCTCTGTGTTGCAGAACTGAATTATGATACTTATGATAAGGAACTTCTAGCAATTTTGAAAGCATTTCAACAGTGGCAACACTACCTTGAAGGTTCTGGAACTCCAGTCTCTGTTTTTATGGACCACAAGAACCTCAAATACTTCACCTCTACCAAAACTCTCACCCACCAGCAAGCCTGCTGGTCAGAATATCTTTGTCAATTCAATCTAGCAGTATAGCATTGCCTGGGCAAGCTCAGAGCAAAAACTGATGCACTAACTAGACATTGGGATGTCTACCATAAAAAGGAGGACAAGGACTACACTTGTGTTAACCCTGACAATCACAAACCAATTTTCACACAGGACCAACTCACTGTGTTCCTCCAAGCTACTTATCTCACAGCTCTGGTCCTCCAGGCCTCACTTCTCCTTGACATTGAGCAACTCCATTCCAACATCCTCTTTCCTCTTCCAAACAACCCTGTCACATCACCTCTCTTCTCTGCTCTACCTACCAACAATCCTTGCTGGACCATCTCCTCAGAAGGTTCCCTCCTCTGTGATAGCCATATCTACATTCCAGAACAGGATGACCTCTGACTCTGGATTCTCCAGACCTTCCATGATCACCCTAGTGCAGGCCACTTTGGTCAGAACTATACTCTGGACCTCATCCATTGAGAGTATACCTGGCCAGGCATCTGAACCTTTGTAAAAGATTTTGTTAGATTTTGTACAACCTGTGCCCATGCTAAAGTCCCTAGGCATTATCCATATGGCCTCCTCAAATAACTCTAAATACTGGAGAAGCCATGGAACTCCATCTCCATGGATTTCATAGAGCATCTTCTGGCTTTAGAGGGCTTCTTGGCCATCCTAGTGGTAATTGACAGGTTATCAAAACCAGTGATCTTTATTCCTACCCATGATACCATTTCCTCCACTGACCTCACACAGTTGTTCCTAATCAATGTCTTCTCCAAGCATGGAGTTCCCTCCCATATCACCTCTGACCCAGGCTCTGAGTTTGTATCTCACTTCTTCAGATCCTTAGATAAAGTGCTAGATATGCACCTCCACTTCACCTCCAGGTATCATCCAAAAGGTGACAGACAAACAGAACATGCTAACCAGACACTAGAGCAGTACCTTTGAGTTTACTGTAATTATCAATAGGACAACTGGTCAGATCTCCTGCCTCTGGCAGAGTTCACCTACAGCAATGCTTCAAGCGCTACTACTGGAGTATCACCATTCTTCACAAACAAGGGTTATCACCTGAACTTCTCCATTTACTCCAATCATCCTCTAACCTCCTCCTCAGCATCCTCCTACATCACTGATCTTGAACAGTTCCACAAGTTCCTCTGATTGGAGATGCATGCAGTGCAGCATCACTATCAAGGCACAGTGGATGCCAAGCATAGCCCAGCTCTAGACCTCCAAGTCAGAGATCTGGTATATGTGAAGGCAAAATATTTCTGTTCTACTAGACCTTCTAAAAAGTTTTCCAAGAAAAATCTGGGACCTTTTCCTATTATTGCCCAACTGGGTACACATTCACTTATGTTACATCTCCCTGATTCTCTCAGGTCTATTTTTCATGTCTTCCAGTTAGAACCTTCTACTCTGAATATTATACCAAACCATGACCAGCCTCCACCTCCTCCAATTAAAGTGGATGAGGAGCTGGAGTATGAGATTGTGGAGATCCTTAACTCCAAGATCAATCAAAGAAGGCATCACTGCCAACTCCTGTACCTGGTGTGTTGGCTTAGTTATAAGGGAACTGACAAAGAGACCTCCTGGCTCCTAGCCATGGAGTTGGGGAATGCAACAGAATCCATCTCAGACTTCCACCAGAGGTACCCCAAGAAACCCAGACCACTACCTGCTCTGTAAGGAGTCATCTCCAGTTGTTTCTCTCTTTATTTCCTTCCTCTGTCTAATTTTCTGATCTTTGTTCACTCTTGTCTTTCTCTTGATCTTCAAAATTTCCTTTCTATATTAAAATACAAAGACAAAACAAAAAAAAAAGAAAAAAAAAAGAAAAAAAAAAATTCTATGTACTACCTACTCTTCTGCTTCTCCCTCTCCATCCTCCAATCTGTCTTCCTTTGTCTTCACCTCCTCTCCCTCTGTCTTCATCACCTCCTTCCCTGTCTCTGTCTCCTTCTCCTCCATCTTCTCTACCTGTATTCCTACCTCTATTGCTGTTTTTCCCTCTGTTTGTACTTCTTTTCTCTTTTTTTCTCCCTCCTTCTCCCTCCTCTTCTCTTACAGGGCACTGGCAATCTTCTTGACCACCTCCATGATCTGGCAGAGCACCTAGAGCTGCTTGCCCTCCATGGTGCCCAGCCCTCATGACAGTCCCACTACTGGGATCTTGACAATGGGCCATGCTTGTTTCCTCTGCTCACCTTCACCAGCCACATTCTCACTGCTCCACTTGCAGGACACATGTGCCCATGCACACCCCACACACACAGTCCCCTTCATGCCTGGCAGTGGGGGCATGCACTCCACCTTGCATGCTGTGCACCAGTTGCATGTGTCCACCTCCAGCTGCTTCTGTTTCTTCCCTGCTGCCCTCCAGTCACACTCATTCTCCTCTGACTCACTGAACTCAATGCATGCCTGCTGTCATGTTAGTGTCATTGCTGCATGCTATAACTATTGTTGTGCACCTTCTTTTTGCCTTTGGCCCTCCACTTTTGCCACTGATGTGCCTCCTCTGCCTTTTGCACATGCTCTGCCTCTGCCCATGCTCACTCCTCCTACTCCTGGTGCCATTGCTCTTCAACTTCATGCCATGCCTATGCCACCTGCTCTTGCTCCAGCCTCTGGAGCTGGGCCCAGAGCTGGGCCTCTTGTTCTTCAAGCATTGAGGCTGGGGTGGGAGACTTGTCACTGCTGCTGGACATGGTGGTGGGGTTGGGATGAGTTGTGGTTATAACTCTGATGACAGTCTAACCTCCTTTTACTCCAACACAGCAAAATTTGGACTCCACCTAGTAAGTGACTCTACCCTATTTGCCTGTCCACCCTCTCCACAGGGGCTTGCCTGCCCCCTCAGATTAACTCTGAACCAGACTCACTGCTTACCAGTGCCTCAAGGGCTTGGCCTTAATGGGGGGGCACTGTCATATCCATTCTCTGACCCCTTAGTTGTCTCCTCTGAACCATCTCCAGCCATCTCTGCCCTCACTAATCCTATATCCCCATCCACCCATCCACCCCACATCTTGGAGTTCTATTTCCTGTCATTAGAGTGCCCCTATCCTATACCAGACATATCAGGACCAGTCATTCCTTGCATTTGACAAATGCCATGCAGAGTCAGTTGCCATTGTATCATTTCCATATGTTCTCCTGCATTCTGATCACACCATATGCTCCATTCCTTTGATACTTACATGTTTCATCTCCTTGACTATCATTTGTTTCACCTTACTTTGCCTGTATATAAGCCTCCATACTTCCTGTACTGTTTCTCAGTATAAATATCAACTAAATTCCACTCTCCTCACTGTCCAACTTTCCCTCCTGCCCCTACCTCTATCCTCCTAGTCCAATCTCTGAAATATGAGGACCAGACCTATACAAGGGCATGACACACAAGTCCTATGCCAACATTCTCACTAAGTCCCCCCTTTCACTCCATCTGTTGGACCTCCAGTCCACCTCTATTGCTAACCCCTTTCACCTTAGTACTCACCATCCATCTCCAACTGGACTTGGCATGAAGAGTCTGGAGATTCGATAGATGAACCTCTAATTTGACAGACAATCTGTCCATGATGACTAGAATTGTGGTGTGTCTGGAGGATGGAGAAAGCTGCTTGATGAAGTCCATGAAGATTGAATTCCATGGCTTTTCAGGGATTGGAAGCTGTTTGAAAAGCCTGTAGAGCTTGTGCCTGGGGACTTTGGTGCAAGCACAGGCTGTGCAGGAGGAAACATACTTCTTGACAAATGTCTGGATGCCTGGCCAAGTGTATTTGTGGCAGATGAGTTCCAATGTTTGGTTTAAACCACTTTACCATTGGTATACTTCACTCCAAGCACATTTTTAACACACCCAAGGCCTCTAATGAATATCCATTCCTCATAACATCAACTAACATGTGCTCTGCTGCTTATTTTATTGAGACTGGAAAGGCTGAAAATGCCACTAAGGTCACCAAAACTGCTCAGAATATCAAGAACCAACCAATTTCTTCCTAGACCATTCAACACCATCCAAAAAAGGCTGGCATGAAACCTGCAATGAAGAAAAAACACCTTTTTCTTCATAAGTGTTTTAAGCAAGCAAGGCAGACTTTGCTCTGAGCCATTAACATTAGAATATGGAGGATTAAAAGCATGTCATATGGACAGATGAGACAAAAATCAATTACATTGGGTCAAAGTTGGTGTGGAAAAATGCAGGAAATGGTCTAAGTAATGGGCTTGTAGAATAAACTATCAGGTTTGGAGGAGGATTCTTGATAATGTGGGGCTGTATGACATGGAAAGGAGTTAGGATGACATGCAAGATTGATGATAAGATGAATGCTGATATTTATGTGCAGATTTTGAAGGATAAACACCTTCAAACCCTGGAGTATTATAGCAAATCTCTAGAGGCAATTACCTTTCAGCAGGATAATGACTGCAAGCACACCAACAAAAAGGCTAAGGGTGTGTTGGAAAGGTGTTTGGAGTGAAATCTACCAATGGTAAAGTAGTTTAAACCAGTAGCATGAGAGATCTGGTGAGTAAATTGGTCCAATTCCAGAAGAAAGATGATGTAAGTGGTTTGCTCAGTTAAGATAGATTTCATAGTGATGGTAATGGGAGAAGTGATGATATTTTGGTTTGTTTATACTATTTTAGTATTATTATACATGACATGACCAAATTCTTACATAAGCAATGACCACAACATATGATTTACATACTCTATAAGGTCAACAACAAAACTGCTGCAATGAGTAGCCCTCATTGATTGTGGAATATTTCCTTATAGGGTGGGAATTACCTAAGCAATGTATATATTTTTGAAGAGCCCTTAATTAGGGCTTTCTAATGTTTCCTGGGTCTAGGGGTCTAGCATCAATGGTTCTCCAGTTATTGACTAAACAATCAAAATGTTGCAAATATTGCAATGGTTTTGTTGCTCACTGTATTCCATTGTAGTGCTGCCTGTTTCTGTCATATCCTGGACTCACAAGTCCACCTCCAGTCCTTCCAGACCAACTCTGCTATGATCTCCAGCCTGATTTCCTGTTGTTCTCTTAGATACAGTGAGCAACAAAACTATTGCAATGTTTGCAACTTTTTGATTGTTCAGTCAATAACTGGAGAACCATTGATGCTAGACTCCTAGACCCAAAGAACATTAGAAAGCCCTGATCAAGGGCTTTCTAAGAATATATATATTGCTTAGGTAATTCCCACCCTATAAGGAAATATGGCACAATCAATAAGGGCTACTCATTGCAATGGTTTTGTTGCTGACCTGATGAAGTATGTAAATCATACATTGTGATCATTGCTTATGTAAGAATTTGGTCATGTCATGTATATTAATACTAAAATAGTATAAACAAACCAAAACATCATCACTTTTCCCATGATCATCACCATGAAATTTATCTTAACTGGGCAAGCCACTTATATTATCTTTCTTCTGAAATTGGGACAATTTCC
The DNA here is from genome assembly GCA_038088975.1 of Xerocomus cyaneibrunnescens. NCBI lineage: Eukaryota > Fungi > Basidiomycota > Agaricomycetes > Boletales > Boletaceae > Xerocomus > Xerocomus cyaneibrunnescens. Next base: position 8,433 of record JBBPJY010000718.1, read on the forward strand.
TCACCAGATCTCTCATGCTACTGGTTTAAACTTCACTTCAAACTCCTTTCCAACACACCCTTAGCCTTTTTGCTGATGTGCTTGCACTCATTACCCTGCTGAAAGGTAATGTCCCCTAGAGATTTGCTACAATACTCCAGGGTTTGAAGGAGTTAATCCTCCAAAATTTGCACATAAATATTGGCATTCATCCTATCATCAATCTTGCATGCCATCCCAGCTCCTTTTCATGTAATCCAGCCCCACATTATCAAGAATCCTTCTCCCAACTTCACAGTTCATTCTATAAGCCTATTACTTAGGCCCTTTTCTGCCTTTTTCCACATCCACTTCCTATGATTTGACCCAATGTGATTGATTTTGGTCTCATTTGATCTGATGACATGGTTGTAATCCTATATAGTCCAATGTTGATGGCTCAATGCAAAGTCCAACCTTGCTTGCTTAAACCACTCAAGAAGAAGAGGACATTTCTTCTTCACCACAACTTTCATGCCAGCCTTTTTGAGATGGTATTAAATTGTATAGGCAGAAATTGGTTTGTTCTTGATAAGTTTTGGCCACCCAAGTGGCATTTTCAGCCATTTCAGTTTCAATAAAATAAACAGCATAACATATGTTAGTGGGTGTTATAAGGAATGAACATCCACCAAATGCCTTGTGTGTGTTGTAAAGGAGTTTGATGTGAAGTTTAAACCAGTAACATGAGAGATCTGGTGAGGAAATTGTCCCAATTTCAGAAGAAAGATAATATAAGTGGCTTGCCCAGTTATGATAAATTTCATGGTGATGATCATGGGAAAAGTGATGATGTTTTGGTTTGTTTATACTATTTTAATTAATATACATGACATGACCAAATTCTTACATAAGCAATGATCACAATGTATGATTTATATACTTCATCAGGTCAGCAACAAAACCATTGCAATGAGTAGCCCTTATTGATTGTGCCATATTTCCTTATAGGGTGGGAATTACCTAAGCAATATATATATATTTAGAAAGCCCTTGATTAGGGTTTTCTAATGTTCTTTGGGTCTAGAAGTCTAGCATCAATGGTTCTCCAGTTATTGACTGAACAATCAAAAAGTTACAAACATTGCAACAGTTTTGTTGCTCACTGTATCCTACTTGGACTTTGACCTTTAGTAAACTATTATGATGCTCTTCTTGTTCTAACTCTGTTACTCATCTTCTTACATTCCATTCTCTGCTTACTCAGAACTCTGTTACCAATCAGCACAGTTCTGAGGCTGCACTCTGCTATTACTCAGCTTCTGACATTCCAGTACATATCTCATTCCAACTCCAGACTTAGTAATCCAATTTCTCCTCTGTATATAAGCTCTGTAGATTCCACTCTGTATTTTCTTAGTTCAAATATCAACATAACTTGACATTTTCTCCATTTGACCTCAACCTTCTAAGTTACTACATGACTACTCTGACACCCTCTGACCTCTGACTCTTCATTCATAAATTTGGGACAACTGAATTCCTTGCAAGGGTGCACCGCATAAGGTGAAGCCAAGTCCCATCTGACCCCCTCACAACTCCACTTCTTTGGAGTTCCTTGGAGTTTGTCCAACCATAGTTTAACAGTATATTTGAACTCATCCTTGCAACAAATTCCCCATGACCACTTGCATTACAAGATTGCACACCAGAGTGATTGCAAATCCTCCTGCCTCCCTCTGTTACAACCCTCTCAATACCTTCAGCAGCAGCCACTGAGGTCCCAACATTGTCAACCAGTTCCACAGCTTCTCTGCTTGGCAAAACACCACATCTGTACCACAGTTGCACAGCTGTCCACAATCCCCTACTCCTGGTGTGCACATTGAGGAGCTGATGGACAATGGTGACAAGCTCCCTATTAATTTCCACACACCAAGCAATGAAGGCAATTCTGGATACCTGGGTGAGCCCAACAATGATCTCTCCAACAACTCTGATATTCTGAAAGACAACTTCATTCTGAAGATGATGAAGAACACACTCTGCAAGATACTCTTGCAAACCTAGCTAGTGCTATCTGGGTCCTCATCCACTCCTCCAAAAAGAAGACCTCTGATTCTTTGCAGCAGACAAAAGTCCAAGAACTGGACTAGTTTGATGGGACAGATACCTGCAAACTCTGGGTCTTCCTCATTCAATCCAAGTTAAACTTTCAAGATTGCCTAAAAGCCTTTGCCTTCAACTGCAATAAGGTCACCTTCACCCAGTCATACCTCAAATGTATGGCATTGAAGTGGTTTAAACCAGACCTACTCCAAATTGAAGATTCAACACTCTGTTTGATATGGATGAATAACTATAAGGAGTTTATTCTGGAGTTGCAGATGAACTTTGGACCACATGATCTGGTTGGAGATGCAGAGCACCAGCTTGACCATTTGTCAATTGTCAAATCAATGGGTCATCTATCAGATCCCAAGATCTCCATGCCAACTCTGGTTGGAGATGGACAGTGGGTACTAGGGGCACAAGGGGTCAGTGACAGAGAGAGACTGGAGGTCCAACAGAGGGAGTTGGAACAGGAAATGTAGAGAGGACATCAGCATAAGACTTATGTGTCATGCCCTTGTATAGGTCTGGGTCCTCATATTTCGGAGATCAGACTAGGGGAATAGAGATAGGGACAGGAGGAAAGGAGGAATGATGAGGAGGGGGAAATTTAGTCGATATTCATACTGAGGAATAGTACAGGACATATGGAGGTTTATATACAGAGAATGTAAGGTGAAACATGGTAGGCAAGAAGATGAAACATGTAAGTGTCAAAGAGAAAGAAGCACATGGTGTGATTAGAAAGCAGGGTAACATATGGAAGTGATACAATGGCAACTGACTCTGCATGGCGCCTGTCAAATGCAAGGGATGACAAGTCCAGACATGCCTGGAATAAAATAGGGGTGCTCCAATAATAAGTAGCAGAACTCCAAAATGCGGGGCAGAGAAGTGGACAAGGATATGAAAGTAGTGAGGGTGGAGATGGCTGGAGATGGTTTGGAGGGGGCAACATAGGGGTCAGAGGATGGATATGACATCAATAAAGGATGGCCAATGTATCAACAAGCACATGGTCAAATTCAACAGGATTGTGTCCCAAGTCCAGGGCTATGGAGAAGGTGCCCTCTAGCACCATTTCTACAATGGTCTTCCAGACCACATCAAGAATGAGATCTCACAGGTTGACAAACATCCCACCCTCTCTGAACTCCACCAACTCACCCAAGGCATTGATGTCCACTATTTGGAGTGCAAGTTGGAGGTTAGCCATCAGGCAAAACTCTCTGGCAATGCCCCCAAGGCATTTGACAAAACCTCTGACTCTGTTGCTGCTTCCAGCTTCTCTAAGGAGCCCAAGGGGAAGTCCACCAGCACTTTCAACAACTCCAGAGCATCCACCTCCTCCAAGCTGGACTTGTTGTCCAAGCTCAGGAAGGATGATAAGCTTACAGTGGCCAAGCACAAACACCACTTTGACAACAACCTCTGCATGTTCTGCAGTCAAGCAGGGCATAAGGCTAAAGAATGCATGAAGGCCACTTTGTATGCAGCCAAGGGCTGCTCTGCCAAAGCAAACACTCCAGAAGCCAAACCAGAGGCCCCCTCTGAGGCAAAAAAATAAGCTGCAACCTCCATGACTCTGCATGGAATGAAGATTGCATTGACTCTGCCCATGCACCCCAGGAGATCTGACTCAATGTGGCTGCTCTCTCAGACCCCTGATCCCTCATGTCCTATGTCTCCCTAGTATCATATGACATTCCCTCTTCCTGTGTTGATAGACTCCAGCTTTTCCGATTATTTTATAGATACAGCATTTGTTAATAATAATGGACTTTCAACCTACTCTGTTTCTCTGCTCTCTCTCCAACTGTTCAACAGAACTTTGAACTCCACAATAACTCAAGCTCTGGACCTCACAGTCCACTTTCATTTCAGTGATATCACTCTGATGATATATTATGTTACCCTGCTAGATGGCTCCTGTTCACTTGTTCTTGGACACAACTGGCTCATCTGCCACAATCCATTGATTGACTGGGTATCAATCAGTATATTGTTTCAAACACCTGAGCAGCCCAGTCTGGCACCTCCAAGCTTGACCCCACAGCCCCTGGAATTCATTCCTCTGGCTGACCATGCTCCACCCAATTCATCACATTTCTCTGACTGCAAGGCACCCCTCATTGTGCTCATCAGCATCCCCACCTTCACACTTGCCTGTTGCCTCCAGGGCTCTGTGCAGATTTCGCTGTCACTCTGCCTATGGAAAAGCAATCTCTGCTCCACCTCCATTAAACCAAACCCAGTCAACCTCTCTGGAGTTCCTCTGGAATATCATGATTTTGTGAATGTATTCAGCAAGAGCAAAGCCTTCCAGCTTGCTCCACACTGCGATTTTGATCTGAAAATCAACTTGGAAGAAAAAGCTTTCCCTCTAATAGGTACCACCTGCTCCCTCTCTGCCTCCAAGCTTGAGGCTCTCTGAATATTCCTTTATGAACATCTCGCCATGGGGTTTATCTGTCCTTCCTCCTTGGCTTATATCACCATGGTCCTCTTTGTTTGCAAAAAGGACAGCTCACTCCACCTTTGCACAGACTTTTGTGGACTAAACAAGATCACACAGAAAGACCACTATCTGCTCCTCCATATTTCTGACCTTCTAGATGTTCTGAGCCATGGCAAGATGTATATGAAGCTCAATCTCTGGCATGCATACCACCTGGTCCACATTGCCACCAGAGATAAATGGAAGACTTCCTTTTGAACATGCTACTGATCCTATGAATGGCTTGTCATGCCATTTGGTCTTACCAATGCTCCAGTGGCATTTCAGCAGTTTGTCAATTCTATCTTCATAGATCTCCTTGATGTCTCCATTATTGTCTACCTTGATGACATTCTGATCATCTCTAAAGACTATGTGAAGCACAAAGAGCATGTCTAGGAGGTACTCTGGTGACTCTGAAAACATGGACCATATGCCAAGCCTGAGAAATGCGAATTCCACACTGATTCCACTGAATACCTTGGATATTGACTCTCTCCTACTGGACTCTCCATGTCCCCTGAAAAGATAAAGGCCATCATTGATTGGCCCAAACCTCAGAAAGTCTGAGATATTCAATCTTTCCTTGGTTTTGCTAATTTCTACCAGTGGTTCATTGCCAGATATTCCATACTTGTTATTCTGCTCACCTGCCTCACCTGTAAGGGCAT